>MJUU01002420.1:1695-24092 GCA_002080025.1 Modiolus philippinarum
TACCCATTCACTCTTTCCTGAAAAAAAAAAATGTTATTTTTAATAAGTTGCTAGTGCCCTTTTCAGAAAACGTCTATTTGCTATTGACATGAAAGTTCCTTCCGGCCCGCAATGTCATTGAAATCTAAAGTTCAAATTATCAAATCATTTTTTCCATGGTTGCTAGGTACTTTTCAAATATTACTTATGCTAAGGACGATGACCTTTAACCCTTAATTGACCTCATTTTTGTTAACAGGTTTCTTCTTTCTTTTTAAAGGTTCTCTTTATCTTAAATGCTTTGAGATATCAGCAAAAATCCCTATTATATCGGACCTCGAAGAATGATTTCTTGGTAATTGGTCTAATAATGTTCGAACCAATGTACAAAATGTGGACTATTTTCTCCAATACATTGATTTAGCTATCTTTCACCGTTTAAGAGTTTTTAAAATAAAAAGACCTCTTTTCAAAACACACAAATGACAATAAACTCTTGGAATTCATCTATAAGAGTTTCGTTCAAAAGACACATAAAAAATGCATGCCATGACATTTTATTTTATAAGATGTCTTATTTAGTTTATAAGATATCTTTTTAATTAAATAAGGTATCTTAATTATTAAATGCGATATCTTACATATTAAATAAGATATATTTATAACCAGTTTAATAAGATATCTTATTTAGTAATTAAGATATCTCGATTCGTTTATCAGATATCTTTTAAACTTTATAAGATATATTATTTAATATATAAGATATCTTTATTAGTTTATATCTTATTTAAATTAAAGTTAATAAGATATTTTATTTGATTTATAAGATATCTTATTTAGTATATAAGATATCTTATTTAATATATCAGATATCTTATTTTATTTATAAGATATCTCTATTAGTTTCTAAGATATCTTTATAAGAAATTCTATAAAAGATATCTAAATTAGTTAATAAGATATCTTATTTAGTTAATAAGATATCTTTTTAACTAAATAAGATATCTTATTAAACTTTACCAGATATCTTGAAAGTGGAATAAATATAAAAACGGCGTGCCATACATCGGTTATTTATTACGTTTCCGAGCTAGGATGATAACCAGGTTTAGGATAAAAGGCCAAGGTCATACTTTACCTTTGACCTTGAATACATTTTGCAGGTCAAGTCGTGCGATCACTAATGGTGTAGGTCCAAGGTATCTAAGACGAACCGTTTAGGAGTATTAAACATTGACGGAAACTAAAATCATACAATAACTCAAAGAAAGAATCGTCAAACCTTTTCGGAACCATGTTACAAAATTGCGTCTCGTGACATTAAACAATTTCTTCGTAGAGACTTGGGACCTTCATTATTGTTTTTTTTTTACATTTGAAAATGTTCAGGGCAAAGATTATCGATGAATTCAACAATAATCTTTGACCTTAATTGTTATCACTCAAACTCGGAAACCGCATTGACTTGCTGATACATTTAATTGGAAATTACGGTTTCTGAGAAAAATTGTTACCGAAGTTCAAAATATTTAAGAAGAGATAACTCAAAAAGCATAACGCAATTTTTCTGTCAAAAAAGTTTCTCCATCACCTTACGGACATTTTCTTCAATTACTATCCGCCATGTCCGATTTTATCCGAAAGCTGGGGCAGATAAATTCGTTACTTAAAATAGATCTGTTTCACATGGTCAATGGTTTCGTCCCCTCACTACAAACTATTGAAATTCCTTAGCAATTATGGGGAGGTGTCGGAAAAAATAATAAATATCAGAAGAAAGAGAATAAAGTCTTAATTACAATTTTTGATATATAAGAACCAGACAATCGCAAGGATCATTTAACGAGACCTTACATTTCAGATGTCCATTCAAGTGTAAGAAAACTCATTGTATTACAAACGAAAGTAGTTTTCGACGTAATATAATATTGTTCGGTTTTGTATTCAAAATGTCAGGTAGGATTTTTAATGAGTCTTACAAAACAGGTTAACATCATGCAGTGGTTATGTATATGGGGGCGTTTTGGTTAACAGGATTAACTTTTTCTGAAAATTTGTCTGAGATGAGGAATATATTCTCATGTTAATTTTGATGGGGTTTTAAAAGGTATTCTGTGATAGTTATAGTACTATTTGTAGAAAATCTTTATACAAACTCATATAACATGTCTATTAGACTATGTCTTTGTGGTTTTCTGAAAGGGGTCTTATATTATACAAACAAGTCTGCGATGGGGTTCGGTTTTGTCCTGAAGAAGGGTCTGGCATGGTGGTTAAGGTTTCATACCCATAGAAGAACAGCCCACTATCTTTGTAAATAAATGGCCCCCAATCACTAAATATGTGTAATAATTAGATACAAGTATTTATTAACCATTATTAAATACTTGTATTTACTACTTTATCAATGGAGTATATGTATTTACTAAAAGGTGTCAGTAAATGCTAGATATTCTAAAACATTTTTTTCAAGCTCAAATTTTAGGTCGAAGTGATTAAATATCAATAGTGTTCTGTTGTTTTAAAATAAAAAGTCATCATTAAGTCACCAAACGAAAGTTGGTTACTTAATGTGTTTACTCCGTTTCTTCTGATTATTATTATTGAAAACATGGATTCTTCTTCCAATAATTTTTGTCCGATCGATTGTTTTCAAATGGCTTGATGTAATCAAATGAAACTTAGAGCAGCATAAGGATAATTGCTTTCCATAAAATAATCAAAACGGCCGCCATTTTACATTAAAAAATTGAGAAATCGTTTTCTAAGTAACTACTTTGCAGAATTTGTTCATATTAAGCATTAAAGTTCAGGAAGATGAGAGGAAGCAATTTATGTAAAAATAGATTTTAAAATTGCTTTTTCCAAGACAGCTGCCGGAATTGGGGACATGCCGAGACGTTGCATCCAAAAGGTTCGCTTATTCAATCATTAATTGATAATTACTTTCCTTTCAACTGGTAATTGAAAATCGCACGGACAAGCTGGCTAGTACCTATGATAGGCCATAAACTGTAGAAAGTGAGTGAGATGACGTTGCTATGGCATTGTCCTAAATGCCAATTTACTATTGTCTGATCTAATTGGGCATGAAAGTATCGATGATAAATTCTTTTATTAATCAATTTCTGAACCGTTAGTCTCGGCATAGAATGTACATAGAAATGGTATCCAACTTGAGCTATTTTCTGCTTTGAAGGGACGTGGAGGTTAATTTGAAGTACAGCATGTCAAATTTCAACGCCGGTTAAGACTTCAAACCAGTCAATGTTCACTTGAATTTCGCAGTAAAGAATAAAAGCTTGAAGCAGCCCAACTGAAGATCAAAGAAGTAGCCAATGCAAACAAACCGAAGATCGAAGTCCAAATTAAATAAAAGAAATTGAAGACGCAGCAACAAAAGAAACGGAGGGAAGAAAGCTTCCAGACAAAAAAGTAAAGAAGCCAGTCATGAAAAAGTCAGTAGCCAAGAACCTGCTGAGAAGAAGGCCGCAAAAACTCAAAAGAAGATAAAAACCATCAAACCAGTGAAAATAAAAAGTTTATCTAAAAAAGCCCTTTTAAGGGCTGCCAAAATCGTTACAAAAGAAGTTCAGTGGTGAATGTTCAAAGCATTTTACCCTATTTGTTTTGTTTTGTTTTTGTGATTTACTTATTTAGCAAAAAGGACCCCCTTGATATAAAAGCTTCATTAACAGTTGTCAAGAGAGTTGGCAAAATAAATAAATAAATAAATTAATTAATTAATAATTATGATATATAAACAAAAAGTAAATAGACAGAAAGTTCTGAAGTTCTGACATTATATTTTTCAACGTAATGTGATTTGAAAGTATGATGCCATATTTTTCTACTACCAATAATACGGAATTTTCCGATAAACGCAATCTGTTCCATTCGTTCAACTTTTCCAATTCCGGTCTTAATGAGCACACCGGCGGATCCAGCCGAGTGGGTTGGGTTTGTTAGGGTCGGAGTGGTGGAGGGGTAGTCATAGCGTAATCCTGACTTTATTATTTTCTATATCCAAAACATAAAAAGAACTTTAATTTGATGAAATCCCGATTTCCGGCGCATTTATTTTCCGAAATCCCGTGGTTAATTTATAGAAATTCCGAATTTCCGATCTTAAAAAAATCAATATCCGAAATCCCGAAAAAATTCCGATGACCCCAAATAACTTACATTTCAAATGACATCCCGTTCCCCGTTACATTTATTTGACTAAAATTCCGTGTTTAAATTATAGAAATTCCAAATTTCCGACCTTAAAAACTTCAATTCCGGCATACCGAGAAAGGTCTGCTCACTCTGAATAACTTACATTTGATAAGACCCAATTCCCGGTGCATTAATTTCCTGAAATCCCGCGCTTAAATCATACAAATTCCAAATTCCCGAGCTTAAAAACTTCAAATATCGGCATCCTGAAAAAGGTCCGAACATCCCGAACTTAAAAAGAACTTAAATTTGATGAAATTCCGATTCCCGTTGCATTTATCTCCCGAAACCTTAGGCTTCAATCATAGAAATTCCAAATTCCCGTGCTTAAAAACTTCAAATCCCGGTATCCCCCCCCCAAAAAAAAGGTCCGATCATTTTTCGACTGAAGTAGTGTATCACGTCACTTTGGGCCCATAAGGCCAATGTTAAAGTTCCCCCCAACTGCCCTCCGAAATTATCGATCGCCTAGATTGATCTATGATTCGACATAATTCTCATGTTTGATATGGTCATAAAGATGCTCGTAATAACTGTCACCCCGTTTACTTGTATAGAGATATGGAAATTTCAACCTGTCCCTTAAATACATTTGTAGTTTGGATTTTGGTTTAAAATCCGACCTCTTCCCAGGTATCCCTCTCATTTTGCATTATGTCTTCAGCCAAGTCTTTCAGCGTCTTGAACGTAAATCACCACAAAAGTAGTGCAGCGGTGTACGAGTGGTGGGGTGCTGGAAGATACCTTATACGTATGTAGTATCTGCGGCTTTATCCCTAAATACCCCGTCTTTATTGTGGTGTTCCATTACTCCGGATGCTCTTTAAATGTATTTTCTGTTTTTCTGTGCTTTTCTATAATTTGAGTCGTCTCCCTTGTTTGTGCTCTAATATTAACCCCAAACCCTTGTGCTGTTTTCTATTGATTTGTATCCCTGTTCTGTTCTGCCTTGTTTTGTTCTGGCCTATTTCCCAACCGTAACTCTAACCTTCTTTTTGTCTCTGTATATGTACTTCTCCATTTTTATTTTCTTCTTTGTTTCTCTGAGAGAGTTTCAAATTACATACTGATAAATAAATTTTCCCCGTCATGAAGCAGTCATGGGTTAGGGAATGGGGGTTTGGAGGTTCCTCAAAAATATTTAAAAAAAATAATAATAAAAAATTTAAAAAATGAATAAAAATATTTTACTTTTTCTCTCCTCCTCTCCCTTTAAGGCCAAATCCTCCTCTCAAATTCCCGAGATGGGCACGCGAGCAGTACGAGCTGCGAAATGAGCACACGAGCAGTGAAAACGAGCAGCGTGAGCATGCCTTTAAACAGCGAATGTGTCACTTTTCACACAGCACAGCGGCGGCAGTAGCAGCAGCAGCAACAGCAGCAGCAATATCCCCGAGATGAGCACGCGAGCAGTGAAAACGAGCAGCGGAATCAGCACGTGAACATGCCCTTAAACAGCGAATTTGTCGCACTTCCCACAGCAAAGCGGCTGCAGCAGCAGCAATATTTCCAAGATGAGCACGCGAGCAGCAGGAGAAGTGAATTGACCACACGACCAGTGAAAACGAGCAGCGTGAAGATACCCTTAAACAACGCATTTGTCGCTTTTCCCGCCACAAGATGCAAGGCAATTGTCAACACCACCGCTGAATTCCCGAGATGAGCACTCGAGCAGCACGATCAGCGAAATGAGCACACGAGCAGTGAAAACGAGCAGCGTGAACATACCCTTAAACAACGAATTTGTAGCATTTCCCACCGCACAGCAGCAGCAGCAGTAATATTCCCGAGATGAGCACGCGAGCAGCATGAGCAGCAAAATGAGCACACGAGCAGTGAAACGAGCACGCGAGCAGCGACATTCCCAATCTGACCCTATTTAAAGCTTTGTTCTGTAATATATCGTCATTCGTTCTTCGAATCCAGAGAGAGGAAGACGTCCATAATGTATCACTGCGACCTTTGTGAATACACAACCAATCATCACTTCAATCTCGTACGCCACAAGAATCAGAAACACGACATGGAAGATACTTTGCCAAATGAATAGGATACAGAGTCCAACGTATCAGAGAAAAGCAATCACTCTAACGAATCTGCATATAGCAACGAGGAAAGCAACGACTCTAATACGTCAGAAGAGTCCACCGACGAAAGCACTGACGATGAAGATGACCAAGAGTCTCCATGGAAGCTGATCGTGAATCAAACATTTGACAAACTCGAAGCAGAATACACCAAGAAAGTAGAAGACTTGATGGAAGAAGGACACGACTCCGAAAAGGCTCGTTTAGCCGCATATGAAGACATGAATAAACTTTTTAGAGACAATATGAGAAAACAATACCTCGAAACGGTGTTCTGGATGCAGGATTTCAACAAAGGTCAAATTCACAAAAAGATCAGAGATACAGCCAAACGTTTAAGAGATGAAGAAGACTATGACACCAGAGAATCTTGGCAATATGCAGTGAAGAAAAGAAAATATCTGTTAGATGACGTATTGGACATGTTCGAACCATCACCAATCGAAGACAGCAGCGACTCGATGTAAAGTCACAGAAGAAAAGGGGGATGGGGTAATGCGGCCTATCCTTTAATATAGCTAGTCACAAGCCTGGATAAACGCAGAGTGCCCCTTTGTTAAAATTCACCAAATGACCCCCTTGTCCAAATTTTGGACCCCTTTTACACCCATACTATTAGAGATAGGGCTTAACACATGTCTCCATTCGATTTAGAATGACAAAGATACCCCGAAAACATATATAGTATGTCCTTAGTACTTGACTTAGGAAAAAATTGCATTTTGGGCCCTTCCCGAAATTTCGGACCCCTCGTACCACCCCAAATATTAGAGATACGGCTTAACACATGTCACCAATCGATTTAGATGGTCAAAGTTACCCCGAAAACATATATAGTATATCCTTAGTACTTGACTTAGGAAAAATTGCATTTTGGACCCTTCCCGAAATTTTGGATCCTCGTACCACCCCAAATATTAGAGATACGGCTTAACACATGTCACCAATCGATTTAGATGGTCAAAGTTACCCCGAAAACATATATCACACGTCTATATTACTTAACTAAGAAAATATTGAAATTTGGGCCATTTCCGAATTTTCGGGTACCCCTATCTCCATAACAGTAAGAATCAGAGATTTGAAACCTTCACCAATCGCTTTAGGAGCTAAAAGTTACCCCGGATTGATATAAACATTGTACGGGAAACGAACGATAACGCTGGAAATCGAGGTTAAAAATAGTTGTTGGAGAATGGACGAGCGATCCTCCCCCCCCCCCTTTTTACGAAGTAAAAAACAAAAAAGTAATACTTCCATTGACGTCATACTTCCGGTTGACGTCATTTCCGATGACGTCACCTCCGGTGACGTCACACTTCCGGTCAGGTGACTTCCGGATGACGTCACTTCCGTCATCCACCTAATCCACCGCAAATACGACTCATCTCATCCTTCCCCTACTGCTGACTGATATCTTATCCAAAATTCAGGAACCTTTCATTTTTCCCTTTTCCCTCTCCTTGACGATTCACAAAATTAGTGTATAGAAGTTAATAAGTTCAGAGAGCTCCGAAAATTGAGAAATTCATACGCGATGACCTGGCCTCAATGTAACTTTCTGTTCAAACATCACAAATATTTTTCATACCATACCTCTGAGGCCTATACTTGCCCTGGCCTTTATAAAAGTTCAGAAATTCATGAAAAATGAAAAAGAAACCAATCAAAGGAGAAATGCGCCAAGAACTCTAGGGACTATATTCGAGGACAACGAGAACATGTAAAAGAAGTATCTGTGTACCTGTTCTTGTTGTCCAGGCAGAAGAAATACCCGTGTTCTAAATCCTACAAATCATGCCGAGACGTTCTCATCCAAAAGGTTCACTTATTCAATCATTAAGTCATAATCGCTTTCCTTTCAACTGGTAATGGAAGATGCCGTTCCTATAGCAACTGTCCTTCATGCCAATTTACTTTTGTCTGATCTAATTGGGCATGAAAGTATCGATGATATATTCTTTTAATCAATTTCTGAACCGTTAGTCTCGGCATGGTTAGTATTTAATAAGTTTATGAAGTTATTTAAGATCTTCTTGCAATTACAATGTTAAGACTAAGCATCTAAAACTCAGCTTTGTCTGATTACAAATGTAAATTATACCCCCACTCGCTAGAGAAGAGGTATACTGGATTCACCTTGTCGGTCCGTTCGTCCGTCCGTCCGTCCGTCCGTTCGTCCGAAAAACATTTCGTCGCATTTTTCTCAGCTTTTACAAGAGGGATTGATTTCAAAATTGGCATGCAGCCTTTATATGGTTAGTTGTAAGGAACGTCCTATTTTGAGTCCTGTCGGATGTGTACTTCCTGTTTGACGAAATATGGGCTTAGTTACAAAATGTAGTGAAAACATGAATTTTTCGTCGCATTTTTCTCAACTTCTACAAGAGGGATTGATTTCAAAATTGGTATGCAGCCTCTATATGGTAAGTTGTAAGGAACATCCTAATTTGAGTCCTGTCGGATGTGTACTTCCTGTTTGACGAAATGTGGACTAAGTTACAAAATGTAGTGAAATCATGAATTTTTCGTCGCATTTTTCTCAGCTTCTACAAGAGGGATTGATTTCAAGATTGGTATGCAGCCTCTATATGGTTAGTTGTAAGGAACGTCCTATTTTTAGTCCTGTCAGATGTGTACTTCATATTGTTATTCCTCCGTTTCTTATTATTATGTCACCCCAGACGTAGTCGGGCTGAATTGTTGTAATTCTACGTTTCTTCTGATTATTATAATTATTAAGTCTTTAGAGACTTATTGTTTATCTACCGTTTCTTTTTAAGTCTCCCAAACGAAGTTGGGTAAGTCTCCCAAACGAAGTTGGGAGACTTATTGTTTTTGTTGCGTTTCTTATTAAGTCTCCCAAACGAAGTTTGTGGAGACTTATTGTTTTTGCTGCGTTTCGTATTAAGTCTCCCAAACTAAGTTTGTGGGGACTTATTGTTTTTGCTGTGTTTGTTATTTTACTTAATATTATGTCGCCCCAAACGTAGTGGGGGAGACATATTGTTATTGTTCCGTTTCTTTGTTATTAAGTCTCCCAAACGAAGTTTGTGGAGACTTACTGTTTTTGCTGTGTTTCTTATTCTTCTTATTAAGTCTCCCAAACGAAGTTTTTGGAGACTTATTGTTTTTGCTGTGTTTTTTATTAAGTCTCCCAAACAAAGTTTGGGGGGACTTATTGTTTTTCCTGTGTTTCTTATTTTTATTATTATGGCTCCCAAACGAAGTTTGCGGAGACATATTGTTTTTGCTCTGATTCTTATTAAGCCGCCCCAGACGAAGTCGGGGAGACATATTGTTATTGTTCCGTTTCTAGCCTAAACATATCAGACTCAAAAGTTTATTAATTCTCTCTACAGTGGGGTGGTTATTAACTGACTGGCAAGTTAACTCGGTAATATTTGGAGTTATTTTGAATTCCCTCAATTTGCAGGCAGGTGACATGTATCTGACTTTCATGTATAACTATTACTTGAATGTGTGAGTGAAATATTTATGAAAGCTCAGCAGACATTTTAAACACATCAACAGAACATTCATTTAATTAGAAAGGTGTCATCCTGGTTTGCCCACTTTTAATTATAGGCAAAAATAAACATAGTGGGCTGTGTTAATTCTTTTAACAATTAAAGTTTGTTTCTAACTTGTATTTAATATTTACCTGTATATCAAAATGACATTTTAACAAGAATAAAATAAATTGAAATTTAAAATAATTTTCATGTCAAAGATTTTTTTATTTTGAGTATAATAACATTTTAACAAAATAATACTGTTTCATGGGTACATTGATGACAGATAATAAATAGTTATATAAAATAATGTTAAAAATTATTAAAATTTGAGACTTCGTACATGTATTTAAAATGTTGATTATAGTGCCTAAAGGCACTAATCATGTCAATTAGACACTAATCAAGTCTTGTTAATCACTGACACAAAAGTAAATATGACAAACAACTGATTAGAAGCCATATTGCTATAGGCATTTATAATAAAATAAAATTCAATAAACATATTTTAACTGTTTATACAACAATAATTTTGAATTTGATTTATATTTCAAACCTCAATTTGATATCAAGAGTTGCTCTATTAAAACATATAAAAAATGGAAAAAAAATGCATCAATTGAAACAGTAATTTGCACAATGTCCACATTTGAAAACAAGGGAGAAAAAGCGCCTATTCTTGTATAATAAAAATACCAAGTCATAGACTAAAAATAATATTTTGTGTAAAGAAACTATCTAAACTTTCTTGAATAGGAGGTAGCCATCCACTCTCTTTTAGCATGTATATGTAATTGAATGTAATTGGAAATTGAAACCCTTTTGCTAAGTAATTAATTAAATTACAATTACATATAATTCAAATTTTTGTCAATTACACATTACTTCCAATTACATCAAAATTTGTAATTAATTACAATTAATTACAATTACACATTACAATTACCCCATCCCTGCCACAGGTCTTCTCATAGTTTGCCTGAACCGAATCACTTGATACTTGGCACACCTAAACCACCATGTCAAGTTTTGCATGACGATGAAAAATTTTTCAAAATGGCCGCCATTTCCAAGAGGGCCGCCATTTTACGTTGATAAATGGAAAATTATATATCTCAGGAACCGTTTTACAGAATTTGTTCATATTTTGCATAAAAGTCCAATAAGATTAGAGGAAGAAATTTATGCGAAAAAAAAATTAAAATTGCCACCATTTTCAAGATGGCCGCCATTTTACGTAAAAATTTACCAACTTTGTAGGTCTTCTCATAGTTTGCCTGAACAGAATCACTTGATACTTGGCACAATCCTGAACCACCATGTGAAGTTTTGCATGGCGATGAAAAATCTTCAAAATGGCCGCCATTTTACGTTGAAAAATGGAAAATTATATCTCTCGGGAACCGTTTTACAGAATTTGTTCATATTTTACATGAATGTTCAATAAGATGAGAGGAAAGAATTTATGCGAAAAAAAATCAAAATGGCCGCTATTTTCAAGATGGCCGCCATTTTACATAAAAAATTATCAACATTGTCCTATTTTAACGAAAATTGATTTCTAGGCAGATTTTGACACTGCGAACAAGATGCAATAGAAAAAAAAAATTAAAATGGCCACCATTTTCAAGATGGCCGCCAAAATGCGCCAAAATTTCAACATTGTGCGATTTTAACAAAAATTATTTCTAGACAGATTTTGGTGCTGCGAACAAGATGGAATCATCGAATTAGCTTCCAGGGGCGACATCAGCTATTCCTTGCAATTGCAAATCTAGTTATTATTATTATTATTCCGGTTTCTTTATTATTTTACTTCCGATAATTTTGTCCAGAGCTTTACTCAGAGATGCCTGAACCGAATCACTTGATACTTGGCACAATGTTGAAACACCATGTAAAGTTATGCATGATGGTGCAAAAAAATTTCAAAATGGCCGCCATTTCCTAGATAGCCGCCAAAATACGTCAAAATTTGAACTTTGTCAGATTTCAACGAAAATTGATTTCTAGGTATATTTTGACGCTGCGAACATGATGGGATCATCGAATTGGCTGCCAGGGGCTACATCAGCGATTGCTTGCAATTGCAAATCTAGTTATGTCGCTCTCGACGTAGTCGGGGCGACATATTGTTATTGTTCTGTTTCTTCTTTTTCTTGTTCTTATTATTCTTTGTTATTATTATTATTATAATTGTTCTTCCACACTTTCTTGTCCGGACTATTTTGAGAGAACGGTTTGATGTAACCAAATGAAACTTTGCAGGTAGTTAGATCACCGTAACGGAGAGTGCAGGCTTCGAAAAAAAAATTCAAAATGGCCGCAATTTCTAAGATGGCCGCCAAAATACGTAAAAATTTCAATGTTGTCGGATTTCAACGAAAATTGATTTCTGGGTAGATTTTGACGCAGCGAACATGATGGAAGCATCGAATTGGCTGCCAGGGGCGACATCAGCTATTGCTTGCAATTGCAAATATAGTTATGTCACCCCAGACGTAGTCGAGGTGACATGTTGTTATTCTACGTTTCTTCTGATTATTATTATTATTATTCTTTTTCTTCCAATAATTTTGTCCTTGTCGTCATTTTGAGACGGCTTGATGTAATCAAAAGAAACTTGGCAAGAAGTTAGATCACCTAAAGGAGTTGTGCTCTCCATGAAATTTTTTTTTCAAAATGGCTGCCATTTCCAAGATGGCGGCCAAAATACGTCAAAATTTCAACTTTGTCCGATTTCAACGAAAATTGATTTCTAGATTTTGGGGCCACGAGTAAGCTGGAATCATCGAATGGGGAGTCTGGGGTGACATCCGCTATTGCTTGCAATTGCAAATCTAGTTATTAAGTCTCCCAAACGAAGTTTGTGGAGACTTATTGTTTTTGCTGCGTTTCTTATTATTCTTATAATATTTTTCTTCTTCCATTTTCCGCCTCCAAATTGTCCGCACGATTTCTCAGAGACCAGTGACCCAAACTTCATGAAACTTCATGGCATGATAGATATGGACACAAAGTTGATCCTAAAGTTTTCGGAATTTCCAAAATGGAGACCGTTGCCATGGAAACGGTAAAAAAAGGCGGGAAATCAAAGTGCTCAGAATTGGATGAAATTTTATAGGAAGGTTGCCTTACATGTGTAGAATTGGATTCCGGTGTCCAAGACTTCAAAATGGCGACCGTTGCCATGGAAACGGTAAAAAAGGCGGGAAAATCAAAGTGCTCAGAATTGGTTGAAATTTTACAGGAAGGTTGCCTAGCATGTTTACAATTGGGTTCTGGACTCCAAGACTTCAAAATGGCAACCGTTGCCATGGAAACGGTAAAAAGGGCAGGAAAATCCCAAGTGCTCATAATTGAATGAAATATAAAGGAAGGATATTTAAAATCTGTGGATCTCATCTAAAGCCTTTGAATTCTGATATGGGAGTTCGTTTGGGAGACTTCTTGTGTTTGCATCCAAACACAATTAATACTAGTTATTATTATTCTTCTCCTTTCCCTACCTTCCGCACAAATATTTGTCCGGAGTTTTTCTCAGAGATTGTAAGAGCTAGGGTATTGAAACTTGGTAGGAAGTTGGAACACCATCTGAAGTTGTGCATATTGTCTGGAAATTTTCAAATTGGCACCGGTTGCCAATGAAACGGAAAAAAGGCGGGGAAATTAAAAAGGCTGCGATGTGGATGAAATTTTACACAGAGATTTTCTATCATGTGTCTCCAAGACTTCAAAATGGCACCCGTTGCCATGGAAACTGAAAAAAGGCGGGAAAATTAAAAGTGCTCCGATTTGGATGAAAATTGACACAGAGGTTTCCTATGATGTGTGGAATTGAACTCTGGTGTCAGAATTTCCAAAATGGCGACCGTTTCCATGGAAACCGAAAAAAGGCGGGAAAATAAAACGTGCTCCGATTTGGATGAAAATTGACACAGAGGTTATCTATGATTTATGGAGTTAAATTCTGGAGTCAGAATTTCCAAAATGGCGACCGTTGCCATGGAAACCGAAAAAAGGCAGGAAAATCAAAAGTGTGCCGATTTTGATGAAATTTTACGCAAAGGCTGCCATTCGTGTGACAAATTGAAATTCTAGGTCCATGGGGGATTTGGGAGCCATTCTATGATCCACAAGATCATAATCACATCTTGTTATTATTATTTGTCTTCTTCTTCCGTTTTCCGCCAAAAGTTTGTCCAACCCGTTTCTCGGAAACCAGTGATCCAATCTTTATGAAACTTCATAGGATGATAGATACCGATGCCTAGATGGTCTTATTGGTCTTGGAATTTTCAAAATGGCGACCGTTGCCATGGAAACAGCAAAACAGACGGGAAAATCAAAGTGCTCAGAATTGGATGAAATTTTACAGGTAGGTTGTATAACATGTGTTGAATTGGGTTCCGGTCTCCAAGACTTCAAAATGGCGACCGTTGACATGGAAATGGTTAAAAAGGCGGGAAAATCAAAGTGCTCAGAATTGGATGGAATTTTACAGGAAGGTTGCCTAGCAAGTGTAGAATTTTGTTCCGGTCTCCAAGACTTCAAAATGGCGACCGTTCCCATGGAAATGGTAAAAAAGACGGCAAAATCAGTGCTCAGAATTGGATGAAATTTTAAAGGAAGGTTGCCTTACATGTGTACAATTTGGTTCCGGTCTCCAAGACTTCAAATTGGTGACCGTTGCCATGGAATCTTTAAACAGGCATGAAAATCCAAAGTGCTCAGAACTGAATTAAATTTGACAGGAAAGCTGTTTTAAATCTGTGGATCTCATCTAAAGCCTTTAAAATTCTGATAGTGGAGTTCGTTTGGGAGACTTCTTGTGTTTGCATCCAAACACAATTAATACTAGTTCTTATTAAGGTCTTTCACCACATGTGAAAGACCTTATTGTATTTCTTCTGATTATTATTATTATTATTATACTTTCTTTTTTTCCGCCAGACTTTGCGAAAAAGTGTCACGACATATCAATTCGATACTTGGTCATATTATTCGGCTTAGTGAGGGGTCGAAGCCACTGACCCTGTGAAACCGATTTATTTTTAGTAACGGAGTTATCTCCCCGAAGACCGAAAACCTTGTTATCATGTTTGGTCAAAAACCGTAACCGATATCAAAATTCTGATGTGGGGAAAATGTTGCATTCATCCTCAGGATGTTTCGTTATGCGAAAAAAAAATTTTGGGTCGTGACCCCGGTTACGCGTTTTTGACCCCTAAATATGCAAATTTCTTAAAGTTATCCGATTTTGATAAAATTTGGTTTCCAGGTAGCCTGTATGGTCCTGATAACAAATCTGTGGTCAAAATTTTTTTTCATCCGCCATTCGAAATTTTGTTATCGCGATATCTCGGAAACGATAAAAAAATTTATGAGAACATTGTGTTGCAAAATTACTCCTCTCATAAAGATCTACATTTCTGGTTGGTCAAAAAAAAATTTTCGTCCGCCATTTTCAAATTGGCCGCCATTCGAAATATTGGTATCGCGATATCTCGGAAACGATAAAAAATTTATGAAAACATTGTGTTGCAAAATTACTCCTCTCATAAAGATCTACATTTCTGGTTGGTCACAAAAAAATTTTCGTCCGCCATTTTCAAAATGGCCGCCATTCGAAATTTTGTTATCGCGATATCTCGGAAATGCTAAAAAATTTATGAAAACATTGTGTTGCAAAATTACTCCTCTCATAAAGATCTACATTTCTGGTTGGTCACAAAAAAAGTTTTCGTCTGCCATTTTCAAAATGGCCGCCATTCGAAATTTTGTTATCGCGATATCTCGAAAACGCTAAAAAATTTATGAAAACATTGTGTTGCAAAATTACTCCTCTCATAAAGATCTACATTTCTGGTTGGTCACAAAAAAATATTCGTCCGCCATTTTCAAAATGGCCGCCATTCGAAATTTTGTTATCGCGATATCTCGGAAACGATAAAAAATTTNNTACTCCTCTCATAAAGATCTACATTTCTGGTTGGTCACAAAAAATTTTCGTCCGCCATTTTCAAAATGGCCGCCATTCGAAATTTTGTTATCGCGATATCTCGGAAACGATTAAAAATTGATGAAAACATTGTGTTGCAAAATTACTCCTCTCATAAAGATCTACATTTCTGGTTGGTCAAAGAAAAAATTTCGTCCGCCATTTTCAAAATGGCCGCCACTCGAAATTTTGTTATCGAGATATCTTGGAAACGACAAAAAATTTATGAAAACATTATGAGGCAAAAACACTCCTTTCATTTGGATCTACATTTGTGGTTGGTCAAAAAACTTTTGATTACATAACTTTTTTGACAAAAATAGAAAACAAAAACAAACTCTAACATGAAGTCGTGGTGAAAACTGGTGAAAGACCTTGTAATTGTTCTCTGAACAATTGACCTTTTATTATTCCGCGACAGTTTTGTCCAAACGATTTCTCAGAGACCAGTGGTCCAAACTCGATGAAACTTCATGGGATGATAGATATAGATCCAAAGTTGATCCTAAACGTCTCAGCGTTTTCAAAATGGCACCGGTTCCCATGGAAACGGTAAAAAAGGCAGGAAAATCAAAGTGTTCAGAATTTGATGAAATTTTACAGGAAGGTTGGCTTACATATGAATAATTGACTTCTTGTCTCCAAGACTTCAAAATGGCGACCGTTGCCATGGAAACGGTAAAAAAGGCGGGAAAATCAAAGTACTCAGAATTGGATGAAATTTTACAAGGAGGTTGCCTAACATGTGTAGATTTGGTTTCTGGCCTCCAAGACTTCAAAATGGCGACCGTTGCCAGGGAAACGGTAAAAAAGGCGGGAAATTCAAAGTACTCAGAATTGGATGAAATTTTACAGGAAGGTTGTCTAACATGTGTAGAATTGGTTTCTGGTCTCCAAGACTTCAAAATAGCGACAGTTGCCATGGAAACGGCAAAGAGGCGGGAAAATCAAAGTGCTTAGAATTGGATGAAATTTGACAGGAAGGTTGTTTAAAATCTTTTGATCTCATCTAAAACCTTTAAATTCTCATATGGGAGTTCGTTTGGGAGACTTCTACTAGTTATTATTCTTTTTTTTTTCCGTGTTCCGTCTAAGATTTGTTCAAGTGATTTCTCGGAGACCACTGGACCAAACTTGATGAAACTTCATGGGATGATAGATACGGATCCAAAGTTGATCCTAAAGTCCTTGGAATTTCCAAAATGGCGTGAAAACGGTAAAAAGGCAGAGAAAATCAAAATGCTTAGAATTGGATGAAATTTTACAGGCAGGTTGACTAACAAGTGTAGAATTGGGTTCGGTCTCCAAGACTTCAAAATGGTGACCGTTGCCATGGAAACAGTAAAAATGGCGGGAAAATCAAAGTGCTCAGAATTAGATGACATTTTACAGGAAGGTTGCCTAACAAGTTTAGAATTGGGTTCCGGTCTTCAAGACTTCAAAATGGCGACGGTTGCCATTGAAACTGTTAAAAGGCGGAAAAATCCAAAGTGCTCAGAATTGAATGAAATTTGACTGGAAATTTGTTTAAAATCTGTAGATCTCATCTATAGCCTTTGAATTCTAATATGGGAGTTCATTTTGGAGACTTCTTGTGTTTGCATCCAAACACAATTAATACTAGTTATTATTAAGTCTTCCAAACTAAGTTTGGGGAGACTTATTGTTTTAACTCAATTCTTACTATTAATTCTCCCAAACGAAGTTTGGGGAGATTTATTGCTTTTGCTGTGTTTCTTTTTATTATTATTATTATTATTATTATTATTATTATTTTTATTAAGTCTCCCAAACGAAGTTTGGGGAAACTTATTGTTTTTGCTGTGTTTCTTATTTTTATTATGTCCCCCAGACGAAGTCGAGGAGACATATTGTTATTGGTCCGTTTCTTTGTTATTATTACGCTTTCTTTTTATTATTATTATCATTATGTCGCCCTAGACGTAGTCGGGGCGACATATTGTTATTGTATTGTTTCTTCTTTTTATTCTTTGTTATTATTATTATTATTATTATTATTATTCCACACATTCTTATCCGAACTATTTTGAGAGAACGGCTTGATGTAATCAAGTGAAACATAGCAGGTAGTTAGGTCACCATAACGCAGAGTGCAGGCTACGAAAAAAAAAATCAAAATGGCCGCCATTTCCAAGATGGCCGCCAAAATACGTCAAAATTTCCACATTGTCCGATTTCAACGAAAATTGATTTCTAGGTAGATTTTGACGCTGCGAACAAGATGGGGGCATCGAATTGGCTGCCAGGGGCGACATCAGCTATTGCTTGCAATTGCAAATCTAGTTATGTCGCCCCAGACGTAGTCGGGACGACATATTGTTATTTGTCTGGATAAGTTTGTCCGGCCGAGTTCTCAGAGATGCCAGGACAGAATCAATTCATATTTGGCACAAAGCTGGATCACCATGAGTAGATGTGCATAAAACAATTTTTTTTTCAAAATGGCCGATATTTTCAAAATGTCTGCCAATACACGATTTTTTGCGAAATTTCATAAATGGACCTGTAAACACTCGGAGTCAATTATCTCTTAAAAACTGGTAGGACTTCCATAAAACCTTACTATAGAAACGTTTAGTACGAATAGTGGATGGAATCTATCCAAAAATAAAATTTCAAAATGATCGCCATTTTCAAGATGACCGACAAATACGCAGTGTTGTCGAATTGAAAAATTTTATTCTGAATTTTCTTTGCTGCCATTTGTATGAATAATTTCATATTTGGTCAAAAGCTTAATTATGATGAGTTTAACCTTTCATGAAATTTTCGGATTCAAAATGTCCGTCATTTTCAAGATGCACACTAGGTTACGTTTAAAAACTGCCGATCAATTATCTCACAAACGCCTCGACAGGTTTTCATAAAACTTGGTAGAGATGATTAATATGATATTACCACGGAATCTATCCAAAAAAATGTTCAAAATGGCCCCCTCTGGGACCCCCTTACAAATCTTTTATAGTCCCGAGCCGCGCGCGAAAAATACTCATTTTTTTTTTTTTTTTGCCTCAAGATATATTTTGTTCAATAGGCTCATACTCTTATCCCAGGGCCTAAAATCTGAAAAACACCCTCCTATAGTGCTGAAAAGGGTGGACTAGAGTCCCAAAGGCGTCTTCATATAAGAAATAATGATCAATTTTACTTTTATTGAAAGTTTAAGATTTGTTCATACTTAGCACAAAGTTGGACAATGATAAGGAGATGTTAATGCACCAACTTAAATTTTCAAAATGGTTGCCGTTTCCAGATGGCCACCAAAATACGTAAAAATGTCAATTGAGCGATTCCAACAAAAATTGATTTCTATGTAGATTTTGATGCTGCGAGTCAGCTGGAATCATCGAATTGGCTGTCTGGGGCGACGTCAGCTATTGCTTGCAATTACAAATCTGTTATTGTTATTGCTTTTTTCTTTTATTTTGTTCCAATGATTTTTCCCGGTATCGTTCTCAAAGATGCCTGGAAAGAATTCATTCATACTTGGCACAAAGTTGAACCACCATGAGAAGATATGTATGCACTAACACAAATTTTCAAAATGGCTGCCATTTTCAAGATGGCCGCCATTTTCCCTCAAAATATTGAGGATTCAATATATCAGGAACTGAATGGCAGAATTTGTTCATATTTTGTACTAATATTTAAAAAGATGAGAGGAAGGAATTCATGCGAAAAAAATTTTGCAAAATGTCCGCCGTATTCAAGATGGCTGCCAAAATACCTCAAAATTTTGAACATTGTCCGATTTCAATGAAAATTGATTTCTAGGTAGATTTTGACACAACAAACAAGATGGAATCATCGACTTGGACGTCTGGGGTGACCTTAGGTATTGCTTGCAATTGCAAATCTAGTTACTATTATTTTACTCCCAATAAATTTTGTCCACGGGAGTTCTCAGAGTAATTCATATATAGAATTGGGTTCCGGTCTCCAAGACTTCAAAATGGCGACCGTTCCCATGGAAATGGTAAAAAGGCAGGAAAATCCAAAGTGCTCAGAATTTAATGAAATTTGACAGGAGGGTTGTTTAAAATTTAAGGATCTCATCTAAAGATTTTTAATTCCAATATGGAAGTTCGTTCGGGAGAATGTTTGTTTTTGCATCCAAACACAATTAATACTAATTATTATTATGTCGCCATAGACGTAGTCGGGACGACATATTGTTATTGGTCCGTTTCTTTGTTATTATTAAGTCTCCCAAACGAAGTTTGTTGAGACTTATTGTTTTTGCTGTGTTTCTTATTCTTATTATTCTTTTTTTTCCGTGTTCCGCCTCAATTTTGTCCGAACAATTTCTCAGAGATCAGTGGTCCATTCTTGATGAAACTTCATAGGATGATAGATACAGATCCAAATTGATCCTGAAGGTCTCAGAGGTTTCAAAATATCACCGGTTACCATGGAAACGGTAAAAAAGGCGGGAAAATCAAAGACCTCAGAATTGGATGAAATTTTACAGGAATGTTGGCTGACATTCGTAGAATTGGTTTCTGGTTTCCAAGACTTCAAAATGGCGACCATTGACATGGAAACGGTAAAAAGGGGGGAAAATCGAAGTGCTCAGAATTGGATTAAATTTTACAGAAAGGTTGCCTAACATGTATAGAATTGGTTTCTGGTCTCCAAGACTTCAAAATGGCGACCATTGCCGTGGAAACGGTAAAAAAAGGCGGGAAAATCAGAGTGCTCAAAATTGAAGTGATCAGAATTGGATGAAATTTAACAGGAAGATTGCCTAACATGTGTAGAATTGGATTCTGGTCTCCAAGAGTTCAAAATGGCGACCGTTACCATGGAAACGGTAAAAAAAGGCGGGAAAATCGAAGTGATCAGAATTGGATGAAATTTAACAGGAAGGTTGCCTAATATGTGTAGAATTGGTTTCTGGTCTCCAAGACTTCAAATGACGACTATTGCCATGGAACGGTAAAAAAGGCGGGAAAATCGAAGTATTCAGAATTGGATGAAATTTTACAGGAAGATTGCCTACAGTGCTTGTACAGTAAACCATAACCAATCACACCATTATACCATACACCAAACACCATGCACCATTACACCATATACCATGAACCATTACACCATATACCATACACCATCACACCATACACCATTGCACCATATACCTTACACCATACACCATGCACCATGCACCATACACCATATACCATGTACCATACACCATACACCATGCACCATACACTATACATCTTACACTATACCGGGCACTATACACTATGTCCAGTACAATGTATTTATTTTTTATTTCATAGTGGCCGGTGCATACAACAAATGAATTTTATCTTTTTGTAGGACAAAATGAAGATTTTCAATAAAAATTTGTCTCGGCGAGATCTCATTTTTCAGTCTCAACTCCAGAATACTTTCCACAAAGCTTGTTCTTTACAATCGTGTAAATAAAATATAGGGTGATACAGATTTTCGTTTGCCGTATTTCATTTCGCGTGTTGCTTTTTCTCGCTTTTAAAATGTCATTTTTGCCCTCATCTTATTTATTAAGTATTTCATATCTTTCGATTATCGAGCGTACATTAACATATCATTATGAAGGCGGCAAAGGCTTAGGGTTATCATCGTACAGCGTCCATAACCTTTTTTCGTACACCAAACACGATCTTATTTCACGTGAAATGTACATTGTACACGAGAATTTCGATATTTCTTCCATCAAACAGAACCTATTTCTATTTTTTAATACACCGTACAATGACCCATTCCTTCGAAACCCTCATTAATCATATAAATAGAGAATTGGAGTACTAGGTGGCATTTGCACCATTTCGCATACTATCTATGTCCCTATTGTAGCATATTTTCAGTAAATTTGTACAAAATTTGAGTACTAAATGGTATTTACATGATATCGTATAATATTGATATCACTGTTGTTGCATATTTTCAGTAAATTTGTACCAAATTTGAGTACAAGATGGCATGTACATCATATCACATACTATCGATATCCCTATTGTTGCTTATTTTCAATATACTTGTACCAAATTTGAGTATCAGATGGAATTTACCTCATATCGCATAATATCGATATCCCTTTTGTTGCATATTTTCAATAAATTTGTACTAAATTTGAGTAATAATTGGCAATTACATCATATCGCATACTATCGATATCCCTATTGTTGCATGTTTTCAGTATATTTGTACCAAATTTGAGTATTAGATGGAATTTATATCATAACGCATTCTATCGATATCCCTTCTGCTGCATATTTTCAGTAAATTTGTACCAAATTTGAGTATTACATGGCATTTACACCATATCGCATACTATTGAAATCCCTGTTGTTTCATGTTTTCAGTATATTTGTACCAAATTAGAGTACTAAATGGCATTTACACCATATTGCATACTATCTCTATCCCTATCGTTGCATATTTTCAGTAAATTTGTGCAAAAAAAATTTGACTATTAGATGGCATTTACACCATATCGTATTATATCAATATCCCTATTGTTGCATATTTTCAGTAAAATTGTACCAAATTTGAGCATTAGATGGCATTTACACCATATCGCATACT
>MJUU01002424.1:25973-40261 GCA_002080025.1 Modiolus philippinarum
TGAGTGTTCAAGACGGCCCATAGCACAGGTTTGAGTGTTCAAGACGCCCCTAGCATGCACAGGATTGAGTGGATGTCGAACAACGCTTCAACCGTGTATCTCTGCTTTTTGTTATGGTTATTTTCGTCTACAAACGTAAAGATAACTGGCAAAGTGTTCGTACAGTCAGTCTCATCCGTTGCCCGACAAAAGTACTTACAGAACACAACGCGCATTTTTGTTATTTGTTTCTAGATGATATATATAAGAAAAAAGAAAAAAGGAAGGGAAACGGGGAGACAACGATCCAAAGGGGAGTAATAACAACTCAAAGCCACCATAAGATCTTCAATGAACGGTGAGAAAACCCCACATCCAACGGCAGGTCGGAGTCGGCCCCCTGAATAAAGAGTAATCACGTTCAGCGAAATAAACATCATCTTAGACTCCTATAGACATAAAGTGAACTAACTAGAAAAAAGACAAGGCACACAAAGGCTTAATAATTTCCTAACTTAGGACATGCGCAAACCTGCTGCGGCGGGGTTAAACTAGTTTTATTGGGCCCAAACCTTCCCCCTACAGCCAATGTGATAAAATAAAAAAACAACTGTAACAACAGTTAAATTCAGTTGGCAACACGACTGAGTCAATTGTGAAAAATGAAACTTAAAGAACTAAATATACGGACAAAAACATTAAATCACAAGAGACTACTAGCAGTTAACTGACATGCCAGCTACAGACCTTTAATACTGTTTTAAATATATATTTAAAACAGTATTAAGAAGGGGAGATAACAGACAACATGCATCTGTAAAAGCAGAAAATCACAATTACATGCCACAATCTAACAGGGAACTGCACAAGATTGATTGATTGATTTATTATTGTTTAACGTCTACTGAGCAATATTTCAGCTATATCAAGTTTGTGAATAAATAATCACTTTAGGGTATGGAAAGGGTCATGGGACGGGAAATTCTGACTGCCACTGGAAAAGTAGAGTGAAATCGAAAAGGGTGGGGAATTTAGCCTTGCAGCCGATCACCTACGGACCACTCAAAAAAACAGCTTGCTACAAGGGTTCTTTAACGTGCAGGAAGCATGGCATTTCTTCCAACACGTGGACCTGAGTTTACATCCCATCCGAAAGATTAATCCCGCAAACACGTAATTGGGTCCTTTTTCTATATCCCGGGGGTTCCCTCGGAACTGCACTAGGAAAACACAAATAAAAAGACCAAAGAAAAACGTAAACAATGATAGGAACTCGGGAGGGCCGGACTTGGTACAGACACTAGCAAGAAATCAGCGGTAGGGTTTAAACCGGTATATGGATACCAAAAACCTTCACTATCTCTATCCTGTTTCCCAAACAATAATAAAGTAAGTGAGAACCTAACTGTCAGTCAAAAGAACGAACAATCCATGGACAATGGCAACATCGGAAACACCAAGAAACAATGACACCACTTGAGTACGGGACAAAAAAAAAGAGAAAAATGAAGACACACATACAGATGAACAACACGGACCCAATAAAAACCATGGGTGAGATCAGGTGTACCGGTAGAGTAAGCATCTCCTGCTTCTTATAAAACACCCACCGTGTTGAACATGTCAACTCCGGTAGTAAGGTCAAGCCCGATAGAGGAAAAACAAACTTTAGTTGTATAGGGAAAGATCTGTTGTCATCTGGGAAACAGGTATCCCGTAGCGATCCACAAGATCGTGATGTCGACCGTAAAACTTCTGTTGTGATAACTTTAAGTTTTTGGTAACGTACCCTTGCTTAAGCAGTCTATTTGTAAGCAACTGAGTTTTATCAAGGAAGTCTTTCTAACGACCACAAGCCCTTGAGTAGCGAATGAGTTGTGAGATGTAAACTCCATACGCTGGTGCTTTTGGAATGTTGCTACAAAAAAGGGCAGTTGACTATTGGAAAAGTGAAGTCGTCGCGTTTGACATACAGCATAGTTTGTAATGTACCTCTGTTGTCAATTTCAAGATGAAGGTTAAGGAACGAGGCCGATGTGGATGTTTCTGTAGTATCCTTAATTTCAAGCTCTTTGTGATAAATAAAATGAAGAAAATCACCAAAGCGAGGGTTGTTTAGTGATAAAATATCATCTATATAACGAAAGCTGAAATTAAAGAACTAGGCCAGTTTTTGTCTTTATTTTGAAGAAGCCTTTCAATGAATTCAGCCTCATAAGAGTGGAGAAACAGGTCGGATAAAAGAGGTGCACAGTTTGTGCCTATTGGAATCCCGATGGTCTGTTGAAAAACAAGTCCTCCAAACTGGACAAATATATTGCCGATCAGAAACTCTAACATTTTTATCACTTCTTCCTTTTGTGTATTTTTTCTGTGACATACAAATAAAACCCGATACAGGTATGCATTTCATCGCACATTGCCCTCTACATGTATCATTATAGTCGTCTGAAGTATGTGACAACTCTACGGATAATACCGCAAGACATTAAGAAGTGGCATTGAAAACGAGATCAATCCATTTTTTTTAATTAAATTTAGTAGCTTAAATGATATAAGAAAACCTAATTTTCAACAGATTTGTAATTTAAGCAAATGCTTTAAAGATCAGATGAAAATAAATTTATTTGGCTGTATTATTTTAATACTGTATAGATTGCTAAAACGGTTATTTCATGATCAGAGGAAAGATCATTTAAGTTTACAATGAGAGTGGTCTCCCTCTTGTACTTGTATTTGAATAGTTCCAGGTAGTGCTATGTGTTTTTAATCAATAATTATCATACATGTAAATCATTGTCTTTGTATTGTCCATGTATTGTTTTGTAGCGATGATTATTTTTGATTATACTGCTCAGATTGGGCACTTTTATTAGTTACATAGTCTATCATACTGGGCTTGATAAACTATTCATGCGTTCATCCGATGATCAGCCAGCCGAACGTTGTTAGTAGAGTAAGTAAGTATCGAACCCTCAGTCCAGAAACAAACAATCCAAGGTCATTCGCAAAATCGGAAACATCAAGGAACAAAGAAAAAATGAGGACACACATACAAAGATGAACAACAAGGACACCTTAAAACCATGGGTAAGATCAGGTGCACCTCTAGAGAGAGAATCTCCTGCTTCTTTTTGGACATCCGGCATGTTGAACATCCTAACCCTAAAATTAGCACTAACTAGTAAGTGCAATTATTACATGTAGAAAAAAAGTAGAAAAAAAATACCGGACAATAAACATAGTAAAAGATACTTTTAGAAAGCTTGTTTTAAAAAATGTAATTTTGAACATCGATTATTTCTACCCTTTTCTTTTTTAGATTGATTGATTGATTGATATGGGGTTTAACGTCACTTTCCAGCAGTATTTCAGCTATTTCGTGAACGTCAGCTTTAGTGGTGGAGGAAGCCGGAGTGCCCGAAGAGATCCACCGACCTTGGGCAGGTAACTGACATATCTTATCACTTACGATTGTAAGTCGAGTGCACTCTTTTTGTAATGTACAAAGTTTTGCGCACTGCAGAGGCGATAGACTACAGTGGTTGTATAAGTAGTAGAACTACCTTAACCACTCGGCCACCCAGGCCCCTTTCTTTTTTATGAGAGTGGTTTTAGAGTAAGTAGTCTACCTGTATTGATTTTTATTCGTATGTTTATTATACTATAGGGAAACAGGGTAGAGAAGGGCGAAGTTTGGGTATCAATAAACCGATTTAACACCCCTGCTAGCTCCTGAAGACCGACTGGTCCTAGTTCCTATCGTTGTTAACTTTTATTTTTCTTTTTTGTTTTTCTATGCAGCTCGCTGTGGATTATGGCTTGTGATTGTAATTTAAAGCCATTGTATGTGTTTACTTTTATCTAAAAATGTTTGCAATATGATATGACGACAGAATACTAGAAATTTTAATCATCATTGTAACTGCTATTGGTAGGATACTTTCCGATGACGACTTTCTATATTGTGACTTAATCTAGATTTTCCGATGTGTTATTGTTTGGTTAAAAGAGTTTTCTCGTGTAAAGTTTCGTAATCTGTGAGGCCCGTCATGGGTTTCTTGATTACCTGATTATCAGGGTATTTTTTTAATGATTATTTGATTACAAGAGCAATTATTTAATGATTATTTGATTATTAGCTTGCATTTTTATATATTTTTGATTACTAAGCCAAAACTTTATTGATTACCAACTTGAAGTTAAAAATTTAATGATTATTTGATTCCAAGGACCCCCCCATGGGGACCCTCATCTGTTTTTCTCATAATATGCATAATTACTCATTTTGTCTTATTTTCAGCTAGATTTCACATCTTCACTGATTTGACATTGCCGATTTTGACTTACAAATGCATATGCATTTTTAATCGATAATTGAAAGTATGAGACCCCTCTCTTAACCCCTTTCCCCTGGAACCGGCGAAAATAGAATGGTTATTTTTGTCATTTTCTGCCCATTTTTGTCATTTTCTGCCCATTTTTGTCATTTTCTGCCCAAAATATGCATGAAATGATTTTTTTCAAAAGTGGATCGAAGCTTTCAGAACCCCAATCTGGATATGGTAATGCCTTTAATATCATTTTATATAAAACCATGCCTGCCAACTTTTGAAAATCGCCATGGGTTTTTTTCTGTGTGTCAAATAAGGAAACTCCTTATAACTTGGCTATAGGGGGTCTTATGGTATACTTTTGTTGTTTATAGTGTTCTAGTGTGTTTCATCATTACATTCAACTCTTCCTTAGTTGTTTAATTGTCTTCAAGTGTCTTTTACTTGGGATTTCAACTTTTGATTGTTGGAGCCTCCATGGGGGTTTTCCCTCAAAACCCCCCAGAAAGCGGGAAGGTTGGCAGGCCTGTAAAATTTTCCTGTTGTATTCCATAGACATTTCTTCATGTGGCATCAATACGCTTCCGTAGAAAAGAGGGTTCACTATATTTCAATAATAAAAGTTGTCCACACAGTTCATATGCATCAGGAAAGAACTTCAAAAAAACACAGGGGATTTTATATTAACTACTGAATTTCACTGACATGTTTATCTGATCTGAACTAATATCGTTAACAATGTAATTTCGGCGTCATTTCCGTCACCGGAAACTGTGGTAAGATATGATACGATCTTATCAGCTTTTATTAAATAAAGATAACAAACGGAAAACCAAAGTTTTTAATATTTTACGAAAGGATATGGAGTAAATGAACATGAGACAATAACACATATGAAAACTCAAACTGCAATAATTTAATGAGCTGTATGGCCATTTCGGAAATTAATTCCTCATCAGCAGCACTAGAATCCAAACAAAGGAAATCCATAATTTTGAAAAATGTTTAAAGTGCATAAAACCAAACGAAATCCGAATAATCAGTAATATCAAATATAGCTAAGGACAAAACTACGATGGAGGGAGTTAATCCTTCGGTTTTAGAATTTACATAAATTTAGATAATAGTAAGTCTAAATTTATAGGATAAAGGTTGGAACCAATGTTGCAATTAATTTTTATTTTTTGGAAAATGAATTGCACAAATGAAAGGGGTACCAGTTATTAAATTGTTATTTTTGCACGTTATCAATATTGTTTCGTCATTTTTTCATAAATAATAAAGGTGTGACTGAATTCAAATAATCAAAACCTATGGACCCCTTAGGGAGCCCGGGGGGTCACTCACTATATATTGGGTGGTGGGGAGGTTCTGACAAACGGGGGTGCTTTTTTTCAGATTTTTGTCTACGATGGGGTAGGCCATTTGAACTTGTCCTTTGAAGGGGTCTACAAAATCCAGTCTCTAATGGGGTTATAATTAACTAAGAACATTCTATCATGGGTTTCAATGGAATGCACCTTCCTGATTTTGTCCCGCCTGGTGTCACCACTGCACTATCAGGTTTTGTTCTATGTACCCCCCCCCCGGGTTAGGGAGCAACCATTTGATTTTTTATGGGGGGGGGGGCAAGGAAGGAACATCTGACTCGAAGTAATCCTGTCATTTTTTTCGGTCCAAGCCAGAAATTTTGCTTCATATTTGTCGTCAGTAGTATAACGGGTTACCTCAGACCACTTTTGACGAGGTGTCCCGTAGTGCATTCTTTGTAAAATATTTTCATTTTCCCCTAATTTTCCTTAAAATATGCAAATTAGTTCAGGAGGGAATTTTTGTGCTTATATAGAGGGCGCTGCAATCGTTATTGACGAGGTGCTAAGAGTGTCATTGACCTTTGGCCTGGTCCCGTATGTCTCGCCCTACTTTTATCCAAGGCGCATTCCTAGGTGTCTCCTTCTACTTTAGTTTCGCTTTCGGGTTTGCCCCTATCTGCCCAAGGTGGTATGGTTTGTGAAGCTTTGGCCTCACGTTGTCACTGGTTTTGCCTACTGGTCTCGTCTTTATCCCAGCTTTGGCCTTGCTTTTACACTAACCCTAATCTAATTTTCTACTACCCCTTAACCATGGTTTCTATAATCCAGTGACTGAACTCTTTTGTTATGAAGTTGTACTTCAGAGTGTCACTGACCTTTGGCCTCGTCCTGAGTGCCTCGCCTTTGGCTATGACTTCACTAGTCCATAGTGTTGTCACTTGTCTCGCCCTACCTCAATACAAGGTTCTTTTATTAGTCTCGCCCTACCTCAATTCAAGGTTGATTTATGGGTCTTGTCTTTGATCTCATGCTAACCCTAACCTTACACTTATCCTTGCACTAACCTTATTTTTTTTTGTTATGTAATGTGTATATGTTCAGATATACCATGATTTACCCTAACCAACCCAACCTTACCATAATTTAACCCTAACCCTTACCATAATCTAAACCTTGCTCTAATTCTTACCACAATATAAGCCTAATCCTTATGTATATAACCCTAAACCTTATGTATATAACTGAAGCCATAACCATTTTTTTTTATGATGTCTTTATGATTATCTCCCTTTTATGTTTCTATAACCTTAGTTGCTATGGTAGCTTTTATTTGTATTAATTTTTATTATTTATATTTTATTATTATTATTTTACTATAACTATAATTCTAGTATTTTTTTTATGCATTTTTAATATATTGTTTATTACTTATTATATTTTTTACCTTTTTAATTCTATTATTATTACTTATTTGATTATTTAATTCATTTATTATTTTTCATTATTATTTAATCTATTGATTCTTTTATTTTATTTCTTTTATAATAATTTTTTATTATTACTTATCTATTTTTTATATTATTTATTATAATATTGATATTCATTTATTTTATTTGCTTATTTATTATTTCATATTATTTAATATATTTATATTCTCAATTAATTAATTATTATTTTTTTATTATATTTATTTTATCTATTATGTATTTTATCTATAATTTATTTTGTTAATTTATTTATTATATTATTTTATTATTTTTATTATTATTTTATTATTAAATTATTATATTATTAATTATCTATTTATTTATTTTTTTAATTTTTATTCATTTATCTATTATCATAACCGATATTTATTATATTTATTTATAATATGATTTTTAAAAAAAATATTTATTATATTATTTTATTTCTTTTGTTATCACTTTATTATTCAATTATTAGTTTATTATTTTTATTTCATTTATTTACTAGTATATTCTTTATTATTTCTTTATTTTTATTTGTTATTACTTTTATCATTATTTTATTCACTTTTTATTTCATTTTAATTTTTTATTTTTTATTATTGTTTGTTATCTAATTATTATTTTCATTATCTGTTAGTTAATTTATTGATATTCTTAATTAATGTTTTATTTAATTTAATAATTATTTTCATCATTACTTTTATTATTAATTTTCTATTTCATGTTCATTTATTGTTTATTATTTATTTAATTTTATTTATTTTTATCTATTAACTATTATTATTATTATCATCATTATTATTATTATTATTATTATTATTATTACCAATATTTATAATTATTTATTTAATTTATTATTTTTTATTAATTAAAAAAAAAAATTTCTTCTATTGATTTTTCATGATTATTTTATTCATTTATTTATTTATATTTTGGCTTATTATTAGATATCCCACCAACTTTATGATTTATTTTTTCCAACCTGAACTACGTAACCCTAACTTTCATTAAATTTAACCCTAACCTGGACATCGATGATTATAACTTATCAATAATCATTGAGATATATGTAACCCTAACCCTTATGTATAACAATAACCCTAATACATATAACAGTAACCGTAACCCTTATGTATATAACAATAACCCTAATCTTTATGTATATAACGGTAATCCCAACACTTTTGTATAGAACTCTATGTATATACAGTAATCATAACCCTTATGTATATAACACTAAACGTAACCGTTATCTTACCCTATTCCCTAATAATGTATAGTATTACCCATACCCCTAACCTTGGACTTTATTAACCACAGCAAAGTCTAAGTCATCCCTAACCCTAATCTTTTTTCATAACTTAACCCTTACCCTTATCATATCTGCTACCCTAATGATGGATATCATATTTCATTGAAAACACATAATGAAACGTTTACTAAGAATTAACACAAATCATCAATGACATTGATATGAATATAAGACCATTCATGACTATGAACACATAACATATAAACATATTTAAGTTATAAATGATAACAAGTGGAAGAAGAAACGTTAAGTGATACTATGAAAACAAATAGATACTGAAGAAAAATGAACTACAAATACAAACATGGAGATATATGTGAAGTGATACAACATAAAATTGAACACAAACACAACATAACATGACAACTTAAGAACATTAATGTAAGCTAAACAAAGAAATAACGTCAACTATGACAATGAATTGACACAGAACATGTAAATATATGAACAGTAACACGAATGTGAACACCAAATCATAAGCATACAGTTAACTACGACTATAAAGTGATATTCAAACATGAAAACATATGAATATTTACACTGATGTGAACCAAAAAATATAAACATAACGTCAGCTATGACAATAAATTGACCCAAACTATGCAAACAAACCAATATTATTGTTAATTGAACACCAAATACAAACAGAAACTTTAAACCATCAACATAAACTGACACAAGATATGTAAACATATGAGCATTGACGTAAATGTTAACACCATAAACACGACACATAACGTCAAGTATTAACACAAAAACAACAATAAACGACAACATAATGATATTGATATAAACTGTTCCATGAAAACAGAATATGATATGTTAAATATGAACACAAACACAACAAAGTATGAAATCAAATGTGAAGTTTGACATCAAAACATAACATGACACATAAAATATGAACACGAACAACATGACAACATAATGATATGAACTGTTCAATGAAAACATAAGATACGTTAACTATGACTATGAATGAACAAAAAATATGTAAACATATGAACTTTATCTACAAGAATGATATGAAACACAAACAATAAAAACAAATAGATACCGACGAAAAAATGAACAACAAATACATGCATCGATGTTAAAAAATCAACATAAATTAATACAAACTATTAAAACCTGTGAATGTGAACACCAAATACAAGCATAAATGATAAAAGACCAACATTAAATGGTACAACATATGAATGTAAACACCAAATACGAACAGAAACATTGAAACATCAACATAAACTGACGCAAGATATGTAAACATATGAACATTGATACGAATATGAACACCAAAATCATACACCTAACGTTAAGTATGACTATAAAATGATATAAAACATATGAACATTAACACTGATGTGAACAACAAATATAAACATAAGGATAAATATGAAGTGATACAACATGAAATTGAACACAAACACAACAGAACATGACAACTTAACAACATTAATGTAAGCTAAACAAAGAAATAACGTCAACTATGACAATGAATTAACACAGAATATGTAAATATATTAATATTAACACGAATGTGAACACCAAATACAAGCATAAATGTTTAAAGATCAACATGAAGTGATACAACATATGAAAACACACTGATGTGAACAATACATATTTACAGAAACGTTAATACATCAACATGAAGAGATTCAAACCTGTGAATGTGAACGCCAAATACAAGGATAAATGTTAAAAGACCAACATTAAATGGTACAATATATGAATGTAAACACCAAATACGAACAGAAATATTGAAACATCAACATATACTGACGCAATACTTTGACTATAAAGTGATACAAAACATGAAAGCATATCGACATTAATGTAAATAAGCTGAAATAAAACATCAAAATTTGACGCAGCAGCAGCAGCAGCAGCAAATATACCTGGTATATGACACAGCAGCAGCAGCAGCAGCAATTCAACCTGATTGATATGACGCAGCAGCAGCAGCAGCAGCCATTATGCCTCGATGAAAGTTTAATTGTATTTTTAATCAATTTCATGTTCATATCGTGTTTCCGATGAATTTATCGCAGTTTTGTTGTTTTTATTGGCCTTTTCACGGGTTTTTGCTGCTGCTGTTGTTGCTGCTGCTGCTGCTGCTGCTGCAGTGCCATATGCGAGGTGTTAACATTCCTGTCAATGTTCATATGTTTGTATCTCTTCATGTTGATATATTAACGTTTCTGTTAATATGTATTGTTCACATCAGTGTGTTTTCATATGTTGTTTCATTTCATGCTGATCTTTAAACATTTATGCTTGTATTTGGTGTTCTCATTCGTGTTAATGTTAATATATTTACATATTCTGTGTTAATTCATTGTCATAGTTGACGTTATTTCTTTGTTTAGCTTACATTAATGTTGTTAAGTTGTCATGTTCTGTTGTGTTTGTGTTCAATTTCATGTTGTATCACTTCATATTTATCCTTATGTTGATATTTGTTGTTCACATCAGTGTTAATGTTCATATGTTTTATATCACTTTATAGTCATACTTAACGTTAGGTGTATGATTTTGGTGTTCATATTCGTATCAATGTTCATATGTTTACATATCTTGCGTCAGTTTATGTTGATGTTTCAATGTTTATGTTCGTATGAGGTGTTTACATTCATATGTTGTACCATTTAATGTTGGTCTTTTATCATTTATGCTTGTATTTGGTGTTCACATTCACAGATTTTAATAGTTTGTATTAATTTATGTTGATCTTTTAACATCGATGCATGTATTTGTTGTTCATTTTGTCGTCAGTATCTATTTGTTTTCATAGTTTGTGTTTCATATCATTCTTGTAAATAAAGTTCATATGTTTACATATTTTTTGTTCATTCATAGTCATAGATAACTTATCTTATGTTTTCATTTAACAGTTCATATCATTATGTTGTCATGTTGTTCGTGTTCATATTTTATGTGTCATGTTATGTTTTGATGTCAAACTTCACATTTGGTTTCATACTTTGTTGTGTTTGTGTTCATATTTAACATATCATATTCTGTTTTCATGGAACAGTTTATATCAATATCATTATGTTGTCGTTTATTGTTGTTTTGTGTTAATACTTGACGTTATGTGTCGTGTTTTTGGTGTTAACATTTACGTCAATGCTCATATGTTTACATATCTTGTGTCAGTTTATGTTGATGGTTTAAAGTTTTTGTTTGTATTTGGTGTTCAGTTAACAATAATATTGGTTTGTTTGCATAGTTTGGGTCAATTTATTGTCATAGCTGACGATCTGTTTATATTTTTTGGTTCACATCAGTGTTAATATTCATATGTTTACATGTTTGAATATCACTTTATAGTCGTAGTTAACTGTATGCTTATGATTTGGTGTTCACATTCGTGTTACTGTTCATATATTTACATGTTCTGTGTCAAACAACGGCAGTAGAATACCGAAGGAACAAAGGGGTGACATTCACAAAAATCGAAGTCCAAAGACAGGGCAAAAACGAGAACACATAAAACAATGACGTTAGACACAAAAACAATGACGCCAGACAGACACAAAGCACAGAACCAGAAACCACAACACTCAGAACAAAGGCACTCACAGTGTGAACTCCAGTGAAACTGAGAGTGACATCAGGTGCTCCGGAAGGGTAAGCATGTCCTGCTCTGTTAACAGCACCCGTCACACTGTGATTCAATCCGGGAAAATGTCAAAGTCGGTAGTCAAATCAATTCATTGTCATAGTTGACGTTATTTCTTTGTTTAGCTTACATTAATGTTGTTAAGTTGTCATGTTCTGTTGTGTTTGTGTTCAATTTTATGTTGTATCACTTCATATATATCTTTATGTTTGTATTTGTAGTTCATTTTTCGTCAGTATCTATTTGCTTTCATAGTATCACTTTACGTTTCTTCTTCCACTTATTATCATTTATAACTTAAATATGTTTATATGTTATGTGTTCATAGTCATGAATGGTCTTATGTTCATATCAATGTCATTGATGATTTGTGTTAATTCTTAGTAAACGTTTCATTATGTGTTTTCATTGAAATATGATATCCATCATTAGGGTAGCAGATATGATAAGGGTAAGGGTTACGTTATGAAAAAAGATTTGGATAAGGGATGACTTAGACTTTGCTGTGGTTAATAAAGTCCAAGGTTAGGGGTATGGGTGATGCTATACATTATTAGGGAATAGGGTAAGATAACGGTTACGTTTAGTGTTATATACATAAGGGTTACTGTTATATACATAAGGGTTATGATCACTGTATATACATAGAGTTCTATACCAAAGGGTTGGGATTACCGTTATATACATAAAGATTAGGGTTATTGTTATATACATAAGGGTTACGGTTACTGTTATATGTATTAGGGTTAGGGTTATATATAAGGGTTAGGGTTACATATATCTCAATGATTATTGATTAGTTATAATCATCGATGTCCAGGTTAGGGCTAAGTAGTTCAGGTTGGAAAAAATAAATCATAAAGTTGTTGGGATATCTAATAATAAGCCAAAATATAAATAAATAAATGAATAAAATAATCATTAAAAATCAATAGAAGAAAAAAAATTTATAAAAATTAATAAAAAATAATAAATTAAATAAATAATTATAAATAGTGGTAATAATAATAATAATAATAATAATAAAAATAATAATAATAATAATAGTAAATAGATAAAAATAAATAAAATTAAATAAATAATAGACAATAAATGAACATGAAATAGAAAAAAAATAATAAAAGTAATGATGAAAATAATTATTAAAATAAATCATATGGCAAAATCTTACCGTTTTGCTCATTTGCATATATCACCATTTTTAGACAAAATGGCGTCAAAATATCAAATACATTGTGAAAAGAAATGAAACATTTTCATGAAGGGCTCGGACATTTGATAAAAATGTCAGTTTTACACGAACAAAATGTACAGTTTACGTTTCCCTCCTTCACCACACATTCAAATGAATAAAATATCTTAAAAATTTAAGGTTCCCAGAAGGAAATAATATTTGAAGCGAATTGCGTAGTATTGTCTTTGTCAAGATATTGCAAGATGTCGGTTTTCTGTGATTTGATATTAAAATTGTCAAGTAATCTCAAGATGTAAACAACTTGTCATGAAAGAATATGCAAGTGTTTAACAATAATAATTCAGTGATATACCTACTTACATCAACAGAAATGAAATAAAGGTTCCCACGAATGTTAAAAAATGCATGTGTTTGATGAGGACCTTATGAAACTGTCGCAATTTTGTCAACATTTACACAGATTTCACATTTATTTTATGAAATTCGCGCCGGAAACTTTATTTGTGCAGGTAAAATTAGAGTCGAATACGGTGAAAAAAGACAATATTATCCGTATAACGCTGGTAATTGAAAAAGTAGATTCAGGCACTTCTCTATGGTCACGTGGTATAACTGCCTATGAATATTCATGAATTTGCATAAAAAAGTAACCCTCATTTTGCCATATGTAAAACATTAATAAAGAATATCAATAAATTAACTAACAGATAATGAAAATAATAATTAGATTATAAACAGTAATAAAAAATAATAAATTAAAAGGAAATAAAAAGTAAATAAAATAATAATAAAAGTAAAAAATAAATAAAAATAAAGAAATAATAAAGAATATACTAGTAAATAAATGAAATAAAAATAATTGAAAAATAAAGTTATAACAAAAGAAATAACATAATATAATAAATGAATTAAAAAAAATCATATTATAAATAAATATAATAAATATTGGTTTTGATAATAGATAAAATAAATAAATAAAAATAATAATAATATAATAATTTAATAATAAAATAATAATAAAAATAATAAAATAATATAATAAATAAATAGAAAAAATAAAT
>MJUU01002429.1:0-25146 GCA_002080025.1 Modiolus philippinarum
ACCAGCTGATCTTTCTTCAGCCGGGAGATATTGGTGATCCCCTCCGCCTCGCGATCGCCTTTAGCTGTTTCCTGGTGAATATTTCCCGGCGCTTGAATTTCCATCTTATTCTTCCTGCTATATCCCTTGACCCCTTCCTCCTTGGCGATTTTCCTCAGTTCCCCCATGGTCTCGGCCACCCTAAATTTCCCTCCGATCGGCTGATCGGCATCATCTCGCCGCTGGGTATGCCTCCAGCAAAGCCCATCTTTCCCGGGTTTGCCCTTGCAAAGCTGCCCCTTCCTCCTTTTCAGTGGGGTATTGCAGAATTTCTGCATTTCGGGAGATGAAGTTGGTCTGCTATCTTCGCAGTCGGAATCTTCGTAGCAATCCATGATACTCTTGGATGGCATTATTTTATTTATACCATTCAAATTTGGAAAATTTTTATGGTGGTCTGGTGATTTTTCTCGATCACCAGGCTTTTGCATAGTGTTACTATTTATAGGATTTCGACCGATATTTATATTACATGATTCCAGTAAATGCTTGGAGAAGGTCGGGGAAATTTGCATATGGCCAAAATAATTTGCAAATTTTCCCCCTGCATACCTTTGGACCCCTGCGAAAATTATTGAAATCTCATCAGAGGCATATTTTAGGAAATCTGGCAAGTTCTTTCTCCTTTCCTTAATCTGGCGCGAATAATTTGCAAAATGCTATTTTCCCCCGAGAAAATCAGGGCAGGAAATTCAGTAAAAATTACGCCAGAAAATAATCTTTTCCGACGAGGTATTTCCCCATCGGAAAGGATCCTCCACGCCCCAGATACCTTGCCTCCCTGCACTTTTCAGCATCCCCGCCTCGCTCAATACTCATTTGCATCCCAGGGCCCCGAAATTGGGGTATCATGCAGAATTCCTGCTTGAAAATGTTCTTGCGGCAGAATTGTCATTTCATAACTACTTACACAGATATCACAAAAGAAAGTCTGTATCACAAACATCATCGAAAAAGACCAACACAAATGGAAGTGCAATATACAAGACAACACAGATAGCAAAAGCACCGACAAACAACTATCAACCGCAAGTGTGGCGCAAAATCTCCGTTTACATTGCGGCCAAAAGTGTCGTAAGTAAGAGATCACCGTGAATAAATTTACTTAGCATAATATAATGCTATTATTTTTAAGAGATTATTAATGGAAAGTAAAGGAAATTATAATATACATAGGATATAAGTAAGTTTACACATTAAAGATAATAATTGTGAGAATAGGATAAATAGTGTTTTATATCAGATGTAAACAAAAGCTCTGATGAAATCAGAAATTCAAAAAATGAGCAGAATTTAATAATTTTCTGTTTTGATTCTTAAACATTTTACAACACATAGAATAAAGAAGGCACATGCTAAATTTATAACACACACAGAGCATTATATGATCGGCTAATAAGGTAAATGAGGTGATTGTATCTTTTCAAAACACTTCAAGAATTATGTATTATTAAATAATCTCAATATAAGTTCCGACCATACGGAGGAGTATATAATGCGGTTATTATAAAAGTTGATGCACTTGGTCCACTACTGAAATCTCTTAACACTGTGTAACTTATCAAAGCACAAACTGTAAATTACACATTGACAAATTATGTGTACCAGATTTAAAAATGCTGATAAAAATTCTAATGAAATGCTATTCAGTAACACAGATTATTATAAAATCTTTACTAAATTTTAAACGCAATTAGAATTGTTTACACAGTTGTTGGATATACAGATTGTCAAATTATGACTTAGTTTTCATTCAGACATGTTTCCTGCTTTAAAATTTAAAAACTCTGTTATTTTGTTACTTATTAAGTCTCCCAAACGAAGTTAGGAGAGACTTATAGTTTTTGCTCCGTTTCTTATTATTATAATGTCGCCCTAGACATAGTCAGGGCGACATATTGTTATTGTTCTGTTTCTTCTTTTTCTTATTCTTTGTTATGTCGCCCCAGGCGTAGCCGGGGCGACATATTGTTATTGTATTGTTTCTTCTTTTTATTCTTTGTTATTATTATGTCGCCCCAGACGTAGTCGGCGACATATTGTTATTGTATTGTTTCTTCTTTTTATTCTTTGTTATTATTAAGTCTCTCAAACAAAGTTGGGAGACTTATTGTTTTTGTTGCGTTTCTTATTATGTCGCCCCAGACGTAGTCGGGACGACATATTGTTCTTTGTCTGTTTCTTTGTTATTTTTCTTTATTATTATTCTTTCTTTCTTCCAATGATTTTTGTCCACGTATTTTCTCTAAGATGTCTTGACAGAATTAATTCATACTTGGCACAAAGTTGGACAACGATGAGGAGATTTGCATGGACCGACAAAAATTTTCAAAATGGTCGCCATTTCTAACATGGCCGCCAAAATACGTCAAAATTTCAACTTTGTCCGAATTCAACAAAAATTGATTTCTAGGTAGATTTTGACGCTGCGAACAAGATGGAAGCATGGCATTCGTTGTCAGGGTCGACATTAGCTATTGCTTGCAATTGCAAATCTATTATTGGTATTGCTTTTCTCTTTTATTTTCTTCCAATGATTTTTGTCTGGCTTCGTTCTCAAGGATGCCTGGACAGAATTCATTCATACCTGGCACGAAGTTGAACCATCATGAGTAGATGTGCATGCACTAATAAAAATTTTCAAAATGACTGCCATTTTCAAGATGGCCGCCACTTTACGTCAAAATATTGAGGATTCTATAAATCAGGAACTAAATGGCAGAATTTGTTCATATTTTGTATTAATGTTTAATAGGATGAGAGGAAGGAATTCATGCAAAAACATTTTGCAAAATGTCCGCTATATTCAAGGTGGCCGCCAAAATACGTGAAAATTTCAACATTTTCCGATTTCATCGAAAATCGTTTTCTAGCTAGATTTTGACACTACAAACAATATGGAATCATCGATTTGGACGTCTGGGGCGACATCAGCTATTGCTTGCAATTGCAAATCTAGTTATGTCGCCCCTGACGTAGTCGGGACGACATATTGTTTTTGGTCCGTTTCTTTGTTATTATTAGTCTTTCTTTCTTTCTTCCAAGGATTTTTGTCCGCCTATTTTCTCAAAGATGCATGGACAGAAATTATTCATACTTGGCACAAAGTTGAACCACCATGAGAAGATGTGCATGCACTAACAAAAATTTTCAAAATGGCTGCCATTTTCAAGATGGCCACCAAAATACGTCAAAATTTCAACATTGTCCGATTTCAACGAAAATTAATTTCTAGGTAGATTTTGATGTTGCGAACAAGATGGAAGCATCGAATCGGCTGCCAGGGGCGACATCAGCTATTGCTTGCAATTGCAAATCTAGTTATGTCGCCCCAGACGTAGTCGAGGCGACATATTGTTATTGTATTGTTTCTTCTTTTTCTTATTTTTTTCATTATTATTATTGTTCTTCCACACATTCTTGTCCGGACTATTTTGAGAGAACGGTTTGATGTAATCAAATGAAACTTGGCAGGAAGTTAGATCACCAAAACATGGAGTGCAGGCTATGAAATGTTTTTTTCAAAATGGCCGACATTTTCAAGATGGCCGCCAAAATACGTCAAAATTTCAACGTTGTCCGATTTCAACGAAAATTGATTTCTAGGTAGATTTTGACGCTGCGAACAAGATGGAATCATCGAATTGTTTGCCAGGGGCGACATCAGCTATTGCTTGCAATTGCAAATCTAGCATTGTTATTGCTTCTTCTTTTATTTTCTTCAAATGATTTTTGCCCGGCTTAGTTCTCAAAGATGCCTGGACAGAATTCATTCATACTTGGCACAAAGTTGAACCACCATGAGAAGATGTGGATGCACCAACAAAAATTTTCAAGATGGCCGCCATTTTACGTCAAAATATTGAGGATTCAATAAATCAGGAACTGAATGGCAGAATTGGTTCATATTCTGTATTAATGTTTGATAAGATGAAACGAAAGAATTCATGCAAAAACATTTTGCAAAATGTCCGCCATATTCAAGATGGCCGCCAAAATGCGTAAAAATTTCAACATTGTCCGATTTCAATGAAAATTTATTTCTAGGTAGATTCTGATGCTGCGAACAAGATGGAATCACCGACTTGGACCTCTGGAGCGACATCGGCTATTGCTTGCAATTGCAAATCTAGTATAATTATTGTTATTGCCTTTCTCTTTTATTTTCTTACTATGAATTTTGTCCGGCTTCGTTCTCAAAGATGCCTGGACAGAATTCATTCATACTTGGCACAAAATTGTACCGCCATAAGAAGATGTGCATGCACTAACAAAAATTTTCAAAATGGCTGCCATTTTACGTCAAAATATTGAGGATTCAATAAATCAGGAACTGAAAGGCAGAATTTGTTCATATTTTGTATTAATGTTTAATAACATGAGAGGAAGGAATTCATGCGAAAAAATTTTTCAAAATATCCGCCGTATTCAAGATGGCCACCAAAATACGTCAAAATTTCAACATTGTCCAATTCCAACGAAAATTGAATTCTACGTAGATTTTGACACTACAAACAAGATGGAATCATCGATTTGGACCTCTGGGGCGACATCAGCTATTGCTTGCAATTGCAATTCTAGTTATTATTCTTCTTTTTTTTATTCTCGTCCGCATGAATTTGTCCTAAACAGATCTCAGAGACCATATGACCTAAAGCTTTCAAACTTTGTAGGATGTTAGCCTCATATATCTAGTTGTGCAACATTAAACAATTTTTCAGATAGGGGTCCATTAAGGGTACTTTTGGGGGGCTCAAAAAGGGGTTGGGTCCTCCATGTTAACCCTATGGGAAAAATGAAATTTTGAATTTTTTTCCTTTTACAGCTATATGTATTAGTAAGGTTATAAGGGGAACCCCTGCTCAATTTTTTTTTGAAATTGGGTTTTTTAATGCCCAGAAATCCGATATGGGAGTTCGTTTGGGAGACTTTTGTGTTTCGCTTGCGAACACAGTTATATCTTGTTATTAAGTCTCCAAAACGAAGTTTGGGAGACTTATTGTTTTTGTTGCGTTTCTTATTATTATTATTCTTCTTTCTTTCTTCTCGTCCGGAAAAACTTGTCCGGAGTAGATCTCAGAGACCTTTTAACCTAGAGTTTTGAAACTTTGTATCATGTTAGCCCCATGTATCTAGTTGTGCATAATCTTAAAAAAAAATTTAGATTGGGGTCCATTAAGGGTACATTTGGGGGGCTCAAATAGGGGTGGGGTCCTCCATGTTAACCCTATGGGAAAATGAAATTTAGAATTTTTTTCACCATTTTTTCACTGTATCTTGAAAACTAGTAACTGAAACTCCATGAAACTTCATAGGAAAGATGTTTGTCATGTGAGAAAGGGTCCCACAGGAATAGAAATTTCAAAACTAGAACCGTTGCCATGGAAACCATACAAACATTGAAATTTTGAGAAAACGCATTTATCATTGATAATTATATTTTCATTACAGCTATATGTATTATTTAGGATATAAGGGGAACCCCTGCCCAAATTTTTTTTGAAACAAGGTATGAAATTCATTGTTATGGATAATGGAGCATCTGGTTGCCATGGAAACCAAGCCAAAAAGCTATAATTTTGTTTAATTAGTACTGTTGCCATGGAAACAATACAAAAAATGGAAATTTTGAGAAGACACGTTTATTATTGAGAATTGTATTTTCATTACAGCTATATGTACTATTTAGGTTATAAGGGGAACCCCTGCCCAAATTTTTTGTTAAACAAGGTATGAAATTCATTGTTATGGATAATGGACCATTTGGTTGCCATGGAAACCAAGCCAAAAAGCTATAATTTTGAGAAAAACATGTTTTCTGCTGTGTGTTATGTTTGATTTCAACTATATGTATAAAGTAAATTATAAGGGGAACCCCTGCTCAAATTTTTTTTTCAAAGGGGGTTTTAAAATGCCCAGGAATCCGATATGGGAGTTCGTTTGGGAGACTTTTGTGTTTCGCTTGCGAACACAGTTATAACTTGTTATTCTTCTTTCTTTCTTCTCGTCCGGATGAACTTGTCCGAACGAGATCTCAGACACTATTTTACCTACAGCTTTCAAACTTTGCACGATGTTAGCCCCATATATCTAGTTGTGCAACATGCAACAATTTTTCAAAAGGGGGTTTATTAAGGGTACATTTTGGGGGTTCAAAGAGGGGTTGGGTCCTCCATGTTAACCCTATGGGAAAATGAAATTTTGAATTTTTTTTCACCATTTTTTTTACTGTATCTTAAAAACTATTTACTGTCACTCCATGAAACTTCATAGGGAAGATGTGATTCATAAAAGAAAGGGTTCCATGGGATTGGAAATTCAAAAATTAATTTCGTTGCCATGGAAACCATTCAAAAATGTTGAAATTTTGAGAAAACGTATTTAGTATTGATAATTGTATTTTTATTACAGCTATATGTATTATTTTTAGCTTATAAGGGGAACCCCTGCCCAAATTTTTTTTGGAAACAGGTATAAAATTGGTTGTAATGGATAAAGGAACATTTGGTTGCCATGGAAACCAAACCAGAAAGCTATAATTTTGAGAAAAACATCAAAACCATTCAAAAAAGTTGAAATTTTGAGAAAACGTATTTTATTATTGATAATTGTATTTTCATTACAGCTATATGTATTATTTTTAGCTGATAAGGGGAACCCCTGCCCAAATTTTTTTTGGAACCAGGTTTAAAATTGGTTGTAATGGATAATGGGACATTTGGTTGCCTTGGAAACCAAACAAAAAAGCTATAATTTTCAGAAAAACGTGTTTTATGCTGTGTTATGTTTCGATTTCAGCTATATGTATAAAGCAAATTATAAGGGGAACCCCTGCTCAAATTTTTTTCAAAGGGGGTTTTATAATGCCCGATATGGGAGTTCGTTTGGGAGACTTTTGTGTTTCGCTTGCGAACACAGTTATAACTTGTTATTCTTCCTCCCTTTTTTCCGCCGTGAACTTGTCCACCTGTTTTCTCGGAGACCGACGGTCCAATCTTAACCAAACTTCATAGGAAGATGGAACTCCATCCCGAAAAATGCTTTTCGCTCTGAAATTTTCGAAATAGCCGCCATTGCCATGGAAACTTAAAAAAGGCGGGCAAATTAAAAGTGCTCCAAATTGCATGAAATTTTACAGCAAGGTTATGTAGGAAGTGTACAACATATTTTGAGGTTGACAATTTTCAAAATGGCGGCCGTTGCCATGGAAACTGAAAAAAGGCGGGAAAATGAAAAGTGCTCCAAACTGCATGAAAATTTACAGAAACATTATGTAAGAAGTGTAGAATATATTTTGAGGTGGAAAATGTTCAAAATGACGACCGTTGCCATGGAAACTGAAAAAAGGCGGGAACATTTAAAGTTTATCAAATTGCACGAAATCTTACAGAATTGTTGTATACAAAGTGTAGAACTAATTTTGAGAATAAAAATTGCTACGATGATGATCAATGGGATGTTTGGACGACTTTTGTGTTTCGCTTGCGAACACAGTTATAACTTATTATTATTTTTGTTCTTCCACACATTCTTGTCAAGACTATTTTGAGAAAACGGTTTGATGTATCCAAATGAAACTTGGCAGAAAGCAAGATCACCTGAAGGAGAAGCGCAGACTCCTAAAACATTTCCGAGATGGCCGCCAAAATACGTCAAAATTTCAACTTTGTCGGACCTCAACGAAAATTGATTTCTAGACAGATTTTGATGCTGCGAATAAGATGGAAGCATCGAATTGGCTGCCAGGGGCGACATCAACTATTGCTTGCAATTGCAAATCTAGTTCTTCTTCTTCTTCTTCTTCTTCTTTCTTTTTCGTCTCCCGCAAGTGTGTCCGCCCTCGTTCTCAGCCATCTTACCAACGATCTTAATGAAACTTGACATAGTGATAAAGAACGATGTGTATATGTGCAATACGGTCTTGAAATTTTCAAAATGGCCGCCGTTGCCATGGAAACTGAAAAAAGGCGGGAAAATTATAAGTGCTCCAAATTGGATGAAATTTTACAGGAAGATTGCACAAGATGAGTAGAACATATTTTTGGGTCAAAATTTTTCAAAATGGCCGCTGTTGCTATGGAAACTGAAAAAAGGCGGGAAAATTAAAAGTGCTCCAAATTGGATGAAATTTTACAGGAAGATTGTGAAAGATGTATAGAACATATTTTTGGGTCAAAATTCTTCAAAATGGCAGTCGTTGCCATGGAAACTGAAAAGGGCGGGAAAATTAAAACTGCTCCAAATTGGATGAAATTTTACAGAAAGATTGTATAAGTTGTTTGGAACTTATTTTTTGGTCATTAATTTTCAAAATGGCAGCCATTGCCATGGAAACTGGAAAAAGGCGGGAAAATTAAAAGTTTGATGAAATTATGGGAGTTCGTTTGGGAGACTTTGTGTTTGCATTCAAACACAGTTATTACTTGTTATCATCATTTCTTTTCAAATGAGCTTGAAGTTACAGAAACAAGTGATATACCTACTTCATCTCTATACCTAGATCTTTTGTTTTATATTGACGAAGATATACGTTTCAAATCTAAGCTATAATCGTGATGATTTTAACCTTTTTGTAACCTTTGACACTACAGAACTGTGATAAACAACGACTTGTAAATGAGTTTATTTTTGCAATTCTGCCTTACCTTTCTAGGTTAAAGTCTTGATCTTTTCAAATCGTTATTCTGTTGCAGCGCAAATAAAAATGTCATTGGCATAAAATTTAAAAAAGCAAAGTACACACACAAGCACCAAAAACAAACAAACGAACAAATAACAAACAAAGTGCCCATTCATAGAAAATTTGTAACATAACGTATGCGTGTTATATTAATGTTTGCCCAAAATATGTTTTTTTAAGGTATACTTTGCAATTTGCGGATAAGTTCAATAGGTCAAGCCATTAAAATCGCATAATCGTCCATTCTCATTTTGTGAGATAATTTTGTTCTTCATTGTAACAAGATCAACAATCAACTTACTGTGATATATGACCATAGCTCATTAATGCAGGCTTCATGATCACTTCAAGATAAAGAACAACAATAAAAGCGCTGTTCCATTGCTTAGTATAATCATGCAATTGTAGAGACTTTGTGTCATGTGCATTTACTCCATACCCTTTCATTGTTAATTTGAATGTGGTATTCGGCCATTGTAGGTGTTGAATGTTATCTTGTAGTTATAGATACATTTGTTTCTCTCTTTGCAGGGTTTTTAACTATTGGAATCCCGACAGTACAAAGACACCAATCAAGTTATATTATAGAGACGCTGGATTCTCTAGTGCAATACATGACAGATGAAAGTAGATCAGAAATTTACATTGTAATTTTCCTCGCAGATTTCAACATAACATGGAGATATCAATTAGCAAGTAAAATAGCAAATAGGTATCCTGTATTGGTACAAAATGGAACATTGCATCTGATAAAGGCACCTAAAGAATTTTATCCGCCATTAGACAATTTAAAACATACATTTAATGATCCCGAAAGCAAAAAGAAATGGCGTGCTAAACAAAACGTGGATTATGCATTTCTGTGGCTTTATAGTAAACAGTTATCAACTTATTATATGCAGATGGAAGACGATATTTTCACTGCGGAGGGTTATTTTGATATTATAAAGAATTTCATAAAAGCACAAAGAACAGAGTGGACCTGCCTAGAATTTTCAGAAATTGGATTCATTGGGAAGGTGTATCATTCCAAATACTTAGAGAGATTAGCTAAAATGATGCTTTTATTTTACGAAGAACAACCAGTAGACGTGACTTATCTTCATTTTAACATTTTAAACTTTCAAACAAACCGTATTATACGAAGGCCAACAATTTTCCAACATGTTGGCTTCCATTCGTCTTTGAAGGGAAAAACTCAGCCAATTAAAGACAGGTTCTTTGAAAAAGAGCTAAAATCGTTAAAGGGAGATAACCCACCGGCTCGTCTATTCACAACATTAAAAAAAGCAGACTACTGTCCTTTGGAAAACGCATATACCCATGACATAGGTTATTTTTGGACGTCAGCGGCTCCACAATGGCAGGACTCTATACACATTTTATTCAATGAGCCGCAAAGGTTAGAAAAAGTAGTTGTGCTATCCGGAACTAAAAATTTTCATACTGATATATTACAGAATGCAGAACTTGATGCATGTCTAACAACAAACCGAAATCTCGGAATGAATATTAAATGCCTGGATGTAATAAATATAGGGGTTTCTATAAATGGAAACATAGTAGCAGAAAATTTAAAGACAAAGCTAGATAACAAAAAAGTGATTTGCCTGCGAATATCATTTAAAAAAAGTAGTAGATACTGGTTGGTCATTCGGGAAATAGCAGTCTATGCTAAAAAACATGATTCTTAGTTATTTTACATTTATAATTTTTTAAACTAAATAGTTTCTTTCTTACCGACCAATAACATTATGCTTACTTTGTTTTTGGAATTCAGCAATCTGTTTCAACTGTTAGTTATTTCACTTTTTTTTCTTATTTTTTGTACGTAAGTTTTTGGACCGACTTCAGTAAAAATCCCTTTTTTGGAAATGAATGCGAATATATACACCAAACTGCAACTATGCCCTCCATGATCCGTAATGTGGAGTGTTAATGACATCATATTTGCTACAGAAAACAAACATAGCCTGAAATATTATGGAACAGATAAAAACTATGGTTTAATTTAATCACTACATCCCTTTCTTTGAGGTCTACAAATAGAATTTAAAAAAATAATTCTTTGTTGAATATCCCCCTGATTACCAGAATATATTAAATTCATGAAGTACATAAACATAAGCTTTTGTTTATTTATCTTTCATATATGCAGAAATAAAATACAGGCCAAACCGTCATTATACTTGAAAAACTAGAGAATGAGATTCTCCAAGATATTGCTGTCTGTAAGGCACATTGATGCCCCACTAAAAACGTTTTTTATTCTTTCGAAGGGACAAGCGGACAGACGGGTAAATAAGGATTCCCCATACATACTGGAAACAGTTTAAAAACACCATTGCAGTGAAACTGCCGTCCTACACAACGAATCCGAGATACATCCGCTCCTTTATGTATCAGATATTCCAACTGCAAATAAATTAAAGAAAGCGATAAATGAAATCCTGTCAAACCGGTGCTTGAGGCTGCTTTAACTTACTATGACGTATGTTCAAAAATTTATTATCGTAGGCCTCAACGTGACTTCAAGGTGAAGAATAAAAGCGTTGACCCGTTGCTTACTTTTACCATAGATTTGTAGAGACTTTTTGCTCAAATGCATTTACTCCATATCTCTTCATTGTTAATAGCATGTTTTCTTTTATATTTCCTTGTTTCTTTTATATTACATTGTTTTCAAAACACAACGGCAGAAGAATACCAAAGGAAAAAAGGAGTGGTATTTTATAACATCAATTTCCAAAGACGTGGCAAAAACTAGAAAATAGAAAACATTGATGTTAGACAGCTATATATAAATCACAGAATAGAATACACAACATTCAAAACCAAGGAACTCACATTGTAAACTCCCATTAAACCGAGAGTGACGGAGGTGCCGGAAGGGTAAGTATGTCCTGCTCTGTTAACAGCTACCGTCACACTGTAAGTGTGTCAATCTAGGAAAATGTCAAAATCGGTATAATAAAATCCGGGAAGACGTGAATCTAGCTAAAGATGTCCGCTTTCATTTCGGACAATCACACGTCATATTTTTCAATAATTTTATGGTGATAGCCATAGAATGTCATGAAGGATGAAACTAGCATAGGTTGAACACATTGTTTTTGCTTGAAAAAAAAATCAGTGTACAAACTACAACATCGACAGTATCGAATCAAGTGAGAAATGTACACACAATAGACTAGAAAGTTAGGTATGTGGCTTCTAAGGAAACGTTCACAATTGTGAAGTTAAAATAATTATATATGTTTGTCATTTAGCTTAGATTTCAAACGTCCATCTTCGTCAGTAAACAACAAAAGAATTAAGTACGAAGCTGAATTAGGTGTTTAAGCTGTTTCCTTAATTTCAAGCTCATTGTGATAGATCTGATGTAAATATTCCTTTAATGTTTGGTTATTAAGAGATAGTACATCGTCTATACAGCGGTAGGTCTAGACTAAAAGTGTTTGTTAGTCCTTGTAAAAACTTGGCCTCATACGAGTAAAGGAAAAGGTCAGCTAGGTGCGGTGCACATGTAGTTCCCGTAGTAATCTATAATTGTCTGTTGGATAACACAACATCAGAATTCGACAAAAATAATGTCGATGAAAAATTTTAGATTTTTTTTTTCTTTAGGTCTCAAGTGTACTTCTTATTTGAATTAGTGTGGTTATTAACAAAGTATGTTTTTCTTTCCCTACTACTAAAAAACTTGTATATGCGTTCTCCATTTTTAATGCAGAAGCATTGATGTATTGAATCTGCAATTACTGTTTTCAGTTTATTGTGTGGCAGTGTCACTGCATGAAATGATACGTTTAAAAAAATTAAAATTTTTTTAAATTTCTAGTTTAAAATTTAATTTGAATTTACCGTTATTTATAGAAAAGATTAAAGTAAATTTAATAAAAATTTTTAAATTTAAGATTTAATCTGATTTAAATGCAGTTTTCGGAGTATTAAAATCCAAATTTACACAAATTTAATATTTTTTTTAAACTTCAAGTTTAGTTAGAAATAATATTAGTTTACTTTAATTTTAAATAAGAAATCTAATAGAATTTAATATACTCAGTAAACTTCTAATATACTAAAAAATAAGCTAGTTTTCTTAAAGCTTAAATTACAACTTTACTGAAAATAAATGATGGTTTAAATTTGTAGTTTAGTTATTTTAAACGTTTATTTTAGATATTGAAATGATTTAAGTGAGGTTTAAATGTGATTTTTTATTGAATTTAAAAAGTCATAAAATGGAAAAAAATTAATGTTGCATCACAGCATATACAAGTCTTTGATCAGAGTATGCATATTATTTCGAACCAAAAGATATGTAAAGGAAATACAATGGCCAAGTGTGAATTCATGAAAAAGAATCCACGAGCCGGAGGCGAGTGGATTGTTTATCATGAATTCCCACTTGGCCATTGTTTCTCTTACTTACACCATTGTTGAGACATTTATGTAATCAAGAGATTAAAGGGATTATCGCCTATCTAATTACTGCATTGTTATCTTCGAACTATATATGTCTTCAGTATTAAAGAATAATTATATGGATGAAGATGTTCTACAAGTTTGATTTTAACCGATATCTTATACCCCGATAAACTTCAATTGTGGTTTATGTATTTTTCAAAGTGAATCGGAAGTGTATTAAATTCAGTAAAAAATGTCGGTGAATAGTGGTGAACCTCTAAACACTATTGAAGAAGAACGAAGAAGAGAGAAAACGTAAGTTTTGTCTACAATGAAATACTACTTTCTGCCAAAACACATTTTAATATTTTTAACCCCAGGAGGGAATTGCAGGGGAAGGAAGACGGTATTTCTTTTTTGTAATATTTGTTTAATTGAGTCACTTTTCCTATTGGAAATAAAAAAAAAGAAAAAAAGGAAAGAAACATGATGTTTACNNNNATATAATAAAAAACCCCCCCCCCCCCCCCCACAAAGAAAAAGAAGAAAATTGACAAAATGACTATTCAAAGAGCTGTACGTATTTGAAGCGTTTATTAAATTACTTGTTTATAGTCCATTTTCAATGGAAACATTAAAAGACTTCATCAAAATTTTTTAAACATTGGCTGATCCAGCGGGGCCAAAGGAGCACATCCCCATGGCACTAGTGACATTTTTTCAGATTGAACAAAACAAAAACAGTAGAGGTTTGTTTGATTAGTAAGTTTATTAAAACAAATGATTAAAAATGTCATATTCAGGGTACATTGTTACGACTTGACACATAAATTTAGTGAATATCAAAATAAGTTGAAGAACTGTAAAAAGAAGACTTCGTAAATGTCAACGTTTTCATAATATTTCGTTTCTTTTCACTTGGTTACATTTAGCAATTGTTGCCATTTAGACAATTTATGTGTCATTAGTACAGATCATACATAAACTCTCATGGGCGGATGGACGAATTTCATTTTATATTTTTATCATTTTGTGAAAAATGTTTTAATTATATAAAAAAAATAAACCAAAATTTGCCAAAATATCAAAATTTTGTTCAGGTTTGTCGAAAATTCGGGGCGAGCGCGGATGAGAATCTAGGATATTTTTTTTATTATGGCCTAACGATACCTTTTTCTAAACAGTAAACACATTAAAATAATTGAACTAGGAATATAAAGTTCAAATCCAATTTTAACTATTCTCCAGTTTCTTTTATTTCTTTGCTTAGGTCATGATCTACTGAAATTCTTGTTTAACAAGAAAATCGCCAAAAACTTTCAGTTCGAGGGAATAACATGGACTCCTAGGCTCCAACCGTTTTTGACCATGGGGATCTGGGTTACACCACAGGGTGCCGGGCTCGAACACTAGGGCTCCGGGCTCTAACACAAGGGCTCTGGGCTCTAAAACAAGGGCTTCAAGCCCCAACACTAGGGTCCGGGCTCCACTCATAGGAATCCGGGCTGTACATACATGGGATCCGGGCTCTCAGAGAACTGGGGATCCTGTGTCATTACCCCCTGTTAATAATATTTCAAGGTTTTGCTTTGTCATATATTTTGAACTAACTAACACTTATAACTGAAGGGTACTCGTAAAACATTTTAATTTATTTTCTGTTGTGCCCCCCCCACACACACACACATACACACTCTTGAGCAGCACTCTGGGTTCACCCCTGTTAAAGCAGGTTTGTTATTTGATTCACATAGAACTTAATTAAGTAAACACGAAAAAGTCGTAATATAGTGTCAGTAAATACAGGTTTTTCTCCATTACTTCAACGAAACGTGTTTTTGTACATGTAGTTCTTAATGTAACCAATGTGTATTTTGGAAAAGAAAAGATCGAAATTAAATAGAACATTTCCGCGTATTTATCAGATACATATTACTTGAAGGAAATATAAATTATCATGTTGCCTGCTTCTACAACATGTACAATATATACATTACTGATGTCGGTATAAACTACCCAGTAAAGCGCGGACCATTTGAATTTCAGGGTTGGGGCTGGGATTTCTGGCCCGGTCTATGCAAAGAAAATCTCTGACACCCGCACCTGGGTTAATAAATAATGTAGCCCTCACGCTGGTAATTAGAAAAAAAACTTGCCCAACAAGCAACAAACTTCCTAGCATGCAGTCCAAAACGTTTCCCAACTCTGGTAATAATCCAAACAACCCCCCTCCGAAAATCAAAAAGATCCGTGCCTAACGAAGGTATCACAACACTCAATACGAACAAACATATTTCGCTTAATCGGACAATCAGTTCGCAGTGAAATGTAGTAAACATATATTTCCCTCGGGACGTTTTTAAACTTTAAATTGGAGAAAACAATAGAGGGTAAACCGTGGGTTCTACGCCGGTCAGAGAGTCATCTATCTCATTGTATAATGTATATGTTTTGTGTTGTATTGTATTGCTTTGACCCTTAGGGGTGTAATTTTGCAATAAAGAATTATTTAAAAAGAATCCACAGTTAATACAAAAGATTACGTCACAACAATGGTTTAACGCGAGAAAATATGGTTTCAATCATTACTTACTAGCTCTGTGTGAGTTTTTTTAATTAAATTTTGAATATTTGTGGGTGTTTTTTAGCTTGATATCATCCTGTAAATTATAGGACCAGGGTCAGGTTTTTATGATTACAGTGTTATGTTAGAAGTGTTTCCTAGTCGATGAAATACATCGATCTTTTATGTCGGCCATGGAATGGAATAAATCTTTAATTCTGGGAAGCATAAGTGTCCACAGCAAAGTTACACATTCCCTCCCAGCCGATATCATCCCAGAATTACCCTCCTTGTTGCTTATTTTCTTTTTCAAATGTAGTAAAAACGACCAGAACCCCATCGGGATCACTTTTTTGGACGACTGGATACACCGATGATTTCCTTGCTTTATAGTTTCATTAAAAATACATGTACAATTTCTTGGTCACAGTTTATTATTTTTTAAATACGATCAGTTTTTGAATTATTAATTTTTTTTTTCAATTCACTAAATTGATGCTGTTATAGATTTGTTTAGATGTTCCAATATCAAATTTTAAGTAGTCTCCCTTTGCTTGGAAAATCTCTCTCGATGGGACGCAACTCTTCGATGACACACTAAAAAGTCATTCGTTATAAATTACAGGAAAATATTCAAATAAATAATAAAAATTAGAATGAACAACCTAAAGCTAACTGTGCCTTAACTACACAACAATTCGGAAACTCTCCGGCTCAGATTTACATAAAATAAAAGTTTTGTTCATACAAATCGAAATCTCTACCTGAAAATTTATAACTGAAAGACCAGATCTCAGTACCCGCTAAAGTTGCTCTTCAGAGACTAAAGGATTGACATAGTTTATTGGCATGAGCTATGGGGACCACTTTTGAAACTTGTAAAAAGAAGAAATTTTAATTTGATGCACAATTTACTGAAAACAAATCTTCAGATATAGAAATAAATACATCATACATAACACAGGTATTGGGTATAATGGTCCGAGGCCAGTTCAGTCTGGCTACTAGGTGGCTGGTTGATTGATTGAATATTGATTTTCTACTCATCATCACGTATACCTGCCTCACGCTTCCCAACCCCATATCACGCTCTCACGCTCATCCTTTTCGAGAACAAATCTATTTCTAACAGAAAAAAACTATATTTACAAGAACCCATAATTTCGGGGTTGTTTTGTATATTCTTCCATAAACCTGACGTACAGACCATCCAAAAAGAACCTTGTTACAAGGGTTCTTAACATGCATAAAGCTTGTCATTTCTTACAACACAATAACTTGAGTTCACATCAAATTCAAAAGATGGGTTGTGCATTTATTTATTCCGCTCAACCACAAAAACATAGTTTTTGAGGGGTTATGTTTCGAAGCCGTGGATACTGGTTCCATTTCTATATCTCGGGGCCATGATCCCTCTGGGTAGTTTAGTGGTTGCTCACAAATGTAGACGATATTGGTAGTTTGATAAGTTTCCAGTCATTGTATTTTTATCGACAAAGTCACAAGAGGAAAGATTCAAGAGTGTTTTTTGTTTAACTGTGAAGTATTAAATCTGCCGACTCCGAATGTTTCGAATCCATTTCGGGAAGAAATTTCTTTTTGTGTGTCGTTAACAATACGGGACTTTTGAGTCGTGTTCAAACCGGATTCTATATATGTTATTCGGGAATCTTCACAGGGGATACGGGTTCATATTCCCTGTCTGTGTTTTATATCCCCTGAGCCGTTAGGCGAAGGGGATATAGGGCACAGACAGGGAATATGAACCCGTATCCCCTGTGAAGCCCGAATAACTTTTATATTCTGCTAGAAGTGCTATAATTTTTCTATTAAAAGCATTTAAAAATTGTGATTTTGCTACCACGGGGATACGGTCTCATATCCCCTGTTAAGGTAACCAATCAAATTGCAGGATTTGCCTGGATATTTCACTTCAGCAGAATATAAGTTCTTATACTATACGAAAAAATTAATACATCGATACATTGAAAAGGAATCACATAATTAATGAACAGTTGAGCTAAAGGTGGTTTATGTTGAATCTGATGTAGCGCTTTTAAGTTAATTGTTTTTCGTCAATTAAAATTTAGTAAAAGAATTTTCATGTCGGAACAATTATAAGTATGCACTTCAATTTCATAGATATTTTGTTTTCCATGTGTTACACAAGAGTTCCTCTCTCGAAAGTCCCGTATAAAAATGTCTGCATGTGGGTTATTAATTTCCCATCATAGAATTTTGTGATATTTTCTGTGTAAAAACATAACTGTATCATTGTTCAAAATAAGCGCAAAAACTGAAATTGAAAATGTTAGGATTTGACATATAATCAAATCAAATCATATCAAATATTTTATTATACCAATCATGGACCCAAAGGGGACAATGACACAAAACACACATGATTAAAAACATACATACAAACATACATATATGATAGGGAAGTTGACTATATGAGGGGATATCTTTGAAACTCAATCACAGATTTTTATACATTGCAATCATTATATCGCTTACATATACAAAATAAAAATAAGGGGTCACCGTTGAAATAAGAGAGATAAATTGTGAAAGGTTCATTTCTCTAGTGATATCTTAACAAATTATCTCCCTTGTGTAAATTCTGTGTTCTGTATTTAAAGTACATGTGTTTTAAATCGCTTTTTTGTTATGAAAATGTTGTTAAAGGGATTAGGAATTATAATTTCAAATTCTTTGGAACTTTCTTTAAATAACAAATTTGTTAAATTTCTTAATATATAAAACCTAAATGAACAAGTATTAGCAAAAATGGCGGAATAATACCACTGAGACACCTTAAAACGTACACAGAATTACTGAGGGTGGGTAAGAGGGGGTATGATCCCGGAATCCCGAGGAAATAACTGCCAAATCCCGTATTCCCGAGAAAAAAATAAAACTGTTAATCCCGATTCCCGAAAAATAACAACACAAATCCCGGATCCCGTTGAGCGTTAATCCCGAATTCCCGCTTAATAAAAAGGTTGATCCCGGCGTCCCGTAAAAGATCCTTCCGCCCCTCATTACTATTATTGAATATTTAAGATCATTGAAACTTGTTTCATGGTCGTTTATGTCTTTGAATTTAATAGGGTATTCTAAGTTAAAAGGTTTTCTAAATTGAAAAAGGTGAACGATTTCAATTTCCATTTGTTCGTATTAAAGCTATCGAATATAACGATGAACATACATCAAAGCAAAAAGGCTTTTATGGGAAAATGTGGAGTAAAAAAATAAAAAAAACATGGCAATATAGAGGCAACACAAATTGAGACAACATGGCAACATAGGGGCAACACAAACGGAGACAACACGGCAACATAGGGCAACACAAATGAGGACAACATGGCAACATAGGGGCAACACAAATGGAGACAGCTAGGCAACATAAATTGAGACAACATGGCAACATAGGGCAACACAAATGGAGACAGCATGGCAAAATAGGGGCATCAGAAATGGAGACAACATGGCAACATAGGGGCAACACAAACGGAGACAACATGGCAACATAGGGGTAACACAAATAGAGAAAGCATAGCAACATAGGGGCAACACAAATGGAGACAACATGGCAACAAAAGGGCAACATAAATGAACAGCATGGCAACATGGAGACACCATGGCAAAAGATAAAACAATAAACAAAAAATGAACAAAACGCCGTTCAGTTTAGTAATTAAGTCGATCACACGAGTTGTAATGTCATTCCAACGACTTTATTTATTTGTAAATACGAGCTGTAAAGTCGGTCTTTGGCCTTGTGAAGTCTTTCACATTAGTTTAAGTCGTTCCCATGTGTTGAAAGCTTGTCCTCACGAGTTGAAAGCCGTTCCAACGAATTGAAAGTTGTTTTCACGACTTTAAAACGTCCTTCCTGCAGTAGTTTTAAAGTCATTTCTACGTGATTCAAGGGTGTTTGGTAATTTCGTAACCCGCCACCTGTAGTGGCAAGATATTATGTGATACCCTCAGTCGTGTGTCCGTCGTCTGTGTGTCCGTTCAAAGATGGTTTTCGAACTGATAACTTAAGAACGAAATAAAGTACTATTCTAAAACTTGGTAATTCTCATGCCAAGTTCGATTTCGGTTTCAGATGTCTAAGGAGTTCCGAGTTTATGCCCCTTGAAACTTAGAATTTTTTATAAAGGTTTCAGACTGATAACTTGTTAATGAAATAATACTAGTATACAGTCTTCAAACTTTGTATGTAAGTCGATTACAACAAAACTCAGGCCAACTTTGATTTAAAACTCGGAGGTTAAAGTGGTTCTGGAGTTATATGCCTTTTGAAATTTTGGAGTTTAGCGACTTTCAGTGTTTCCGACTTATAACTTGTGAACGAAATTACATACCATCTTCAAACTTGATATATGTAAATTGTTGACCACAAACGAAGGCCAAGTTGATTTTGGCTTCAGATGTTCAAGGGGTTCTAGAGTTATGCCCTTTTAGACTTTGAAATTTTGTTAAACGTAATGTAACATTTCTATTTTTATTAAATTTTTTTTTTAATAAAGCACCCACAGAACTAAACTAAACTAACTTCCATTTTGAAAGGCAACTATTTCATTCACAAAAAAAAACAAACAAATAAACAAACAAACAACAAACAAAACAAAACAAAACAAAAAAACAAAATAAAACAGACTTGTAAGTGAGGCATATAATTTTTTTCATAGGAAGTGTGTTGTGGCAGAAAACATCTTAAACAACAACATTTGAGCCTATTTTGAAAACGGCCAAACGGAGCTAACGCGGCTAAATGGTATTTCTTATAGTTCCAGAGCCATCGAGGACCATAACATACAGTCATACGTACGTACGAACGTACTGCATTCCCCGGGGGGGGGGTACTTTCTATATATTGGTATATGGGGATGTGCGTTTTTTTTTTCGGGTCACTTTTTTCAGGTTTTGGTATTAATTTGGGGCGAATTTTTCAGGCTTTGGTATTGATTTGGGGTATCATTTAAGTGCATAAATCTTTTTTGGGTGTATATTTCTTAAGTTAAGTATAGTTTCGGGTGTATTACTTAACAGCCTGGCATTCTAGTATAACAGAATAAAATTTTATGGTTCAATTTGAATCAAAATCACACATATACCTTTGCAATATGTTTTTAAGCATAAATATTATACGATAATTTTTGTTATCAGGTATTTGTTTGGGTATACATGTATATGCTTTGGCATAGATTCGGGTATACTTTTACCTGCTTTCCTGGTATTGATTCGGGTAGGATTTTTATTTTTGCAATTNAATGGGACTGTTTCATAATGCACAGTTAGCTCCCCTTATTATTTACTGGTGAGTTCCGGTCGATAATGCTAGTGCATTTGTATGTAAAATTGGTCATTTTTAAAATTTAATATCTTTAAGACCACTTATAATTTTAACATAATTCTTTTCGCATATTGAAATTCCGTGTTTCAACTTTTAATACAGGAAATTGCTTGTCGATATATGAAGCCGTTTTGTTAGGAACCAGTTTTAAAATACACAACTGCAATACGGTTTTTCCTTCATAATCCGTGGTTGTTCAGAAATTTAAAGAAGTACGAATTAAGTTTTGATAATTCGAGCTTATTGTAACTTATTGTTTTAAATATTATTTTAAAATAGAAAACATTTATTTTTTTTATTATTTTTTATTTTTATTTTTGTTGTTATTTATTTATTTCTTTTCGGTTATGTGTAATACATACAAAACAATCATCAGCTAGCTCAATCTTTGTTCTGATTGTAATTTAATCAAAATTTGAGATGACAAACAGGTCACCTTATTGCAAATTACCTGAGAGGGTTACCCCACGTGGTTTGTAAAACATGTACCTTCCTCGACACCTTTCAGTATACAGGTACATCAATATTACAGGTGTTATTGAATTCGACTAGATGACATTTGACATGTAGCAGTAACCTGCATTTAAAAAGAATATTCAGTTTCAATAAAATCTCAAATGATAAAATGCATAGAATAAAAGCTGGTCGTTTTGTAAGTTTAGTTTTTTATTTATATTTACTTTTTATCCTTGCATGACTTGCACATTTCAATTTTGTCTTTAAACAAAACTACTGGTTTTTAAAATGTGTATTCCAATCCTATACAAATTTGCAAAAAAAAGGGCAAAAGATGTTTTAATCAAAATGGTTATTTCAAATATTCTGGGTTAAATAGATATTGTTTAAAAAAATCATTTTTTGTTTTTTATACCTTGTTTTGTCACACCTGTATAATTTGTACATCAAAAAGAACACCGCTGATTTTGACATCCACAGGTGTTATTGTGTCCAGATTACAGGTAAACAGTATGCAATGTAGCAAATGGCATCACAATATAGATAAAATTGTTTTTCTTCAAAAAATTAACGGCATATGAAGATCAATTTATGACATTTATTTGCGTCGATAGATGGTAACTTTACAAAATTATTTAAAAATAACTACAAAACATACGATTCTGCGATTTTCGGATGTTGAAGCTTAAATGTCATTTGTTGTAACTGCTCTGAAATTGTGTATATCATTATTCAGGGTTATTCACAATTTTATTTTAAACTTTGCCAATTTAACATTAGATTAAACGGGGCTTATCGACCGGAACTCACCAGTTCACTTACGAACCTAGCGGCGGACACGATAACTTTAGATAGTGCAACAGTCCCATTTCAGTGAGCGGGGAATATTATTTCGATGTAATGAAAAACGTTATTAGCTTCTAACTAAATAATGGCAATTGGAAACTGTGGAATCTCTGTTGAATTGTTAGTTTCTTATGCATGTACATTTCTGTAACAAAACAAAGCAATGTACTCGACATAATTTCGCCTGTTAAAAGTTGGCCAGGTTGTAATATATATGAAATGATAATGCTCATATTGATACATTGGAAAAATAATAAATAAATAATAGAAACACTTTGAACTTAATATCAGAGACAGAACGAATTTGCAACTTGTGGGAACGACTTAGTACCGCGACTTTATAGGTTGTGAGAACGACTCAACAACTCGTGCAGGGATCGACTTTACATTTAACGGAACGCGAAAGTTACCCGTAGGATTGACTTTATAAGTCGATGGAACGACTTAACAACTCGTGAAACGACTTTACTACTCGTAAGAGCGGCATAGCATCTCGTGGGAACGACATTAGAAGTCTCAACTAGTTTGGACGACTTAGTAACTTGTGGGAACGAATTTAAAACTTACTGAAACTACTTATAGTAACTCATGGAATTAACTTTACAATTGGCGAGGATCAACGACTTAGCTACTCATACGAACGAATATTTAAAGGCAGGGGAACGACTTTTTTTTTAAGTCATGGGAACAGCAAAACTCGTAATACCGCCTTAGGTAGTCACGCTAGGGATCTCAATAAATACTTGCACCACTGTTTTTAATAACCATTGTTAAAAACTTTGTTATTGAAAAGATGCCTTTAAGTAAGCTTAGCCACCACCACAGATTAGAGATAGTTTCTTTATATCGCCAAAGGTGGAGAGTAAGTGCCATTGTCAAATATCTGTCAGATCACCATGGCATAGATGTTTACTGGAGTACTGTAAAAGATATCATTTCCAAATACAAGACTGGTGACCTTTTTTATGACAATTCAGCAAAAAGATAATTTTATAAAATTCGGCAAAGTTACCGAGTCTGATGTCTCAACAGTAAGGAGGGCCCTTACCCAGAATCGCACTTGCACGGCCACAGATCTACGACGAAATCTCCAAACAAATGGAACAAATCTGTCAAAAGCAACAGTCCAACGTGTAATATATGAAGCAGGTTATACTTCCAGCTCTCCTCGCTACTGCCAGATGATAAGAGAACCAGACAAAGAAAAACGTGTAAACTTTTGTAACCAATTGATCAGCACCAATGACAATTTTGCAGATGTCATCTTTACTGATGAATGTAATGTCCAGTTGCATGATAATAAAGTTGTTGTATACCGTCTAGTTAATGTAGCAGCATCACCTATTCCTAAACCTAAGCACCCCCTTCGTATTCATTTCTGGGGAGGCATAAGTCGCAGGGGAACTACAAAGCTTCTCATTTTTGATGGTATTTTGAGGTCACCATTTTTTGTAGACAAGATTCTAAGGCAGACACTGCTACCTTTCATTTATACAGTTTATCCTGATGGGCACCGATTCCAGCAGGATAATGATCCAAAACATAGATCTGCACTTTCTAAGGACTTTATGTCGAGCAACAAAATAAACTGGTGGGAGAACTGGCCATCTGAATCTCCTGATCTCAACCCAATAGAGATGGTTTGGAATATGATGAAGAGGAGACTGGCAAAGAATTTATTACAAAAAAAAAAGAAGACTTGGTAGCAGCTTTAAATGAGTTTTGGTCTAATGATCTCACTGTAGAGCAGTGCAACGGTTTTATTGATCATTTATACAAAGTCGTTCCAACAGTGATTGCAGTACAGGGCCGTGCAACAGCAGACATACCAAACAAAATATTTACTGACAGATCCAGGGGTCAATCCATCCGACATTATAGCTACAGAATGAACGACCCAGTCTTCAAAAAACAGATCAAGCATCTGCTACCACACTGAACAGCCTTTTTAAAAGCTAAAACAGACCAGCCTTTTTAAAGGCTAAGACAAATACAACAGCCTTTTTAAAGGCTAAAATATAGATTTCAAAAAGATATTTAGTTGTTGGTTGCAATTAAAGATAGTTCCTTGACATTAATTAAAATGCTTATTTTATCTCTTGAAGCATCTGTTTCATTTTCTTTTGTTTATTTTTTAACATGTTTAACCATAATTAACATTGAGCTTTGATAAGCGAGGTCCATGACATGAATTTTTTTACCCCTGAATATTGTTTATTTCTTTCAGCTGTTTAAAACACATATTATAATTGTCATAAGTAATTTATTTGTATAAAGCATTTCTAATTAATTAGCATTATAACAAAAAAAACAACAAAAAACAAACAAAAAACAAATAAACAAACAAACAAAAAAAGGAAAAAGTGTTATCCATATATCATGTTTTTAGATATAATTTTAAATATATGTGAAGATGTAATTTAAAATGTAATTTATCAAATAAGAAAAATAAAATAAATGAAAAAAAAATGATGTATTAATAATTCACTTTTGCACTTTTTCTAATAAAAATTTTTTAACAAAATATGAATTATGCATTTTTTTAAAATCTTATCAATCAGATTATTCATTCCTTTAATCTATTTTGTCTCTTTAATGCCTCTGATAAACATGATGTACATGTATTCAACAAAAAATATCAATTATTTTTTTTAGCATCTGATATGGACAAAGAATCAATTTAAAGATATATATATATCATAATGTCCTTAGGATCTGACACAGCGAGATTTCGGTGTTGTTGCTTTGTTCTTTGATCTTTATATATATACATATATATATATA
>MJUU01002433.1:0-17811 GCA_002080025.1 Modiolus philippinarum
AAATTCTAAAATCGAAGGATTAACTCCCTCCATCGCAGTTTTTCCTTAGCTATATATGATATTACTGATTATGCGGATTTCGTTTGGTTTGATGCATTTAAACGTTTTTTTTTTAAAATCATGGATTCTCTTTGTTTGGGTTCTAGTGCTGCTGATGAGGAATTAATTTCCGAAATGGCTATACAGCTCATTAAAATTATTGCAGTTGGAGTTTACATATGTGTTATGGTCTCATGTTCATTTACTCCATATCCTGTCGTAAAATATGTGGAGTAAATGCTCACGAGAGAAAGCCTGTACAAATATGTGGCAATCCAAGCATGGAACAATACTTTTATTGTTGTTCTTCATCCAAAAGTTACGATGAGGCCTTCAACAATGAACTTTGGTAATTCCTCACAGTAAGTTCAAGAAGCCCCCTTAGCACCGGTTTGAGCGGAATTCATTGTAAGATGTCGAGCAACGCTACATCCATGTTTTAACTCGTCATGGAAGTGGGATTGCCAACAAACTTGAATTAATCTTGCAAAAGTGTTATTGCAAACATGTGCAATTTTTGTTTGGAACGTCATATACTTTCGTTCAAATGCAACTTCCTGTTTCATGTACGCGTTTGTTTCAAATTGAGAATTACAGGCCTTCCCTACAAAGGAATGATGATTTCTGTGTCAGATATGTGATATGTACTGATAACTGTGAATTTGAAACAATAAGAATCGACACATGTCTAGCAGGCAATGCTTAGTTTTTTACGCACGTGACACAATTCATTTACGTGAGTTAGTTCGAGTGGTCCTTTTCTTTTAGTTTTTCTGTTCTGCATATTTTTTTCTTTGCACATATTTTGTTAAACTGATAGACTTTTTTTTGTATCAGTGTTCTATACATGGAAACAAACAGCATCTTCACAAAACAATAATTCAATTACTCAGTTTTATAAACATTGATCAAAACAAACTACAAAGCATGAGAAACAAAAACGAAATTAACCCATCGGTTTATCATATACATTTATTGTGTTTCTTTGCCTTATACCTTCATATATATATATATATATATATATATATGTATATAAAAAATCGCTATCCTTCCTAGGATTAATCATAATAAAACGCTAAAACTTCTTGGAGCTTTCGGCCGCGCTACTGGCCTTCATCAGCATGTTTACTTTGTACAAGACGTAACAATGGGTAAATCAAACAATATGCATAGTGACGTTACAAATATAGTGAACAATGAAGAAGCGAGACTAGTAAAAGAAATAGAATACAAATAGAAATGGTAAATAAGGTAAAAATAAGGAAAATAGAATAAAAAAGTTATTTATAAAAAGACAAACAAGGAAGTAATAAAGCATTAAATAAGACGGAAAGACGGAAAGTAAGTAAAGAGTAAAAATACTGAAAATAAATGAAAAGATATCATAAATCATTGTTCTTTAGTGTTTATGCCATTAAGTTTGAATGTTTGAAGTTTTTTTAATTTGACAAAAGACATGACAAACCCGCAAACCACACAATATCACAAATATAGCACCCACAGTGTCAACTATCAAATCCAAGGGTGACAACAGGTGCAGGGTAAGCAAGGGTAAGCATGTCCTGCTCTGTACATGGCACCCTTCATACTGTCAGCGATTTAGTCATGGAAATGCCACATCCTCAAAGACTTGAAATCCAGCTGAAAATGTCTGTTCTCATTTATGAAACCAACATTTCATTTATAAGGTGAATTGTTTCATTAAAATGCAGAAGCATAATTGCAATTACAAGAGTATCTGTACTTGTACATCTATATACATTAATGTACATAAGAGGATGCTGCAATTTGCATGTTTGGACACATCTTTCAATACATGTTGTCCTTCCTATTAATACTAATACTAATAATAATAAGTACATGTAGTGGTAATCCCTCAAAATGTCCTAGTACTTTTAACTTTAGTTTATCTTTAACGTGACAAGCAATACATTTGAGGTATTGAATGGTGGACACTATTTTAAATCTTAAAAACTACTGCATTCTTGTTGAACAATATTTTTTGCATATTAACAATTTGATTAATGACAAACTACAAAATTGCTTAATCAGGAGATGTTTTAATACATTATATTTGTTATTTATAAATGCATCTATAAAATAAAGTAGTTCATATTTTGTCCATCTTCTTTGGTGTGAATGATAGTCTGTTAAAACTGATGTCTTTTGATGCACACGGTTCTGTTATCTACAAAAAAATAAATACATGTTCATCTCGCAATTCATTAACAATGTCCTATTTATAAAAAGTAATAAATTACATACAATTAATAAAATAGGAATGGTGCATTACATGATACCCTGCCATGTTTCACAAAATTTCAAAGTTAAAGGGGGCATAACTCCAGAACCGTATGTACCACTGAACCAAAAATTACACTTGGCCTGTGTTTTTTTGGTAAACAACTTACATATCAAGTTTAAAAACAGGATGATATTTCATTCACAAGTTATCAGTTGGAAACCCTAAAATTTGCAAAATTTCAAAGTTTCAAGGGCATAACTCTAGAACCCCTTGTACCTCTGAACCCAAAATCAAACTTGGTCTGAGATTCAAGTAAACAACTTACATACCAAGTCTGAAGACAGTATGTTATTTCGTTCACAAGTTATCAGTTGGAAACCCTAAAATTCGCAAAATTTCAAAGTTTCAAGGGGCATAACTCATTTACCCCTTAAACATCTGAACCCAAAATCGACCTTGGTCTGAGACTTATAGCAAACAACTTACATACCAAGTTTAAAGACAGTATGTTATTTCTTTCACAATTTATCAGTCGGAAACCCTATAATTCGCAAAATTTCAAGGGGCATAATTCATGAACCCTTGAACTTCTGAACCTTAATTCAAACTTGGTCTGAGATTTATAGCAAACAACTTACATACCAAGTTTAAAGACTGTATGTTATTTCGTTCACAAGTTATCAGTCGGAAATGCTAAACTTCGCAAAATTTCAAAGTTTCAAGGGGCATAACTCATGGACCTCTGAACCCAAAATCGAACTTGACCTTAGTTTTGTGGTAAATACAATTTACAAACCGAGTTTGAAGAATTTGGCTTATGTTATTTCATTCACAAGTAATCAGTTGGAAACCTTCAGACAGACGACTGAGGGTATCACATAGTACCTCGCCACTACGTGTGGCGGGGTATAAAAACTTATAAACATTGCATTTATTTAAACTTCCATCAAACTGTCATTTATGAAATTATCTCCTGGTGTAAATTAAAGGGTAATAACTCCTGTAAAAATCAAACCCTTTAAAATTATGGTACATTAAATTATTAACAACACCGATGGAAGAATCTCATCCAGGATCACCAAATATAAAAGGACAGGCAGAATACTTTTTAGTGTTATTTCGCTAATTTCACGATTGGCAAATATTTGCGCAAATTTTCCCTCGCGTAAATTTCTTTTTTATAACAAACGTAATGAAGGCAAATCACGAAAATAAAATGGGTAGTGCAGATCTACAATATGTAATTAAGGAAATAGGTACATAAATAGCAAAGTTTCCAGATTTTGATGAAAATTTTACATGCAAGTGTATCAAATGAAGCTGAATTCCAAAGTGAAATAAATACAGTTTTAGTTATTTTAATGTTTGAAATATGACTGATTGAAAAATGTACCAGATATGTTGTATTCATAGAGAATCTATGTAAAACGTACAGAAAAAACATTACAATAATCATCTTTAAATTGTGCATTTTTGAAAACGTATCCTACATTTTTTCTGCAAAAATAAAATGTTTAAACAATGAAATTCCTATTTTGATGGTGTAAATTTTATATAGGGTCATCAAGTTCATTTCGCAAGTATAAATAGTTGAACACAGAATAGACACGCCAAAAATGGATTTTTTTTTTTATAAAATAGCGATCAAAATTACGACCCTATCGATAAAAGTTACAATTTTATGTGTGATTTGAAGATGAATAAATATTCAGTGATCTATACCATGAAAACGAACTCGATGACCATATAACAAAATTATATCAATAAAACAGAAATTTCTTTAGCGACATAATATCAAATTTTCAGAAAAACTGTAGGATACAGTTTGAAACAACTATACTTTAAACTGGGAAGTGGGAATTCAAATTATTTTACGTTCACTCTAAAGCAAACTTATAACATTCACAGATAGAGGCACTTATTTACTTAAGCGAGTATAATAAGGGTCCAATGTTAAAACTATGTTTCCCGCTGGCAGCCATCTTGGATATCGCGTGGACCTGAAAAACACCTTTTTTTAAGGGACCACCAAAGGACTATTGTGGCCATGTTTGGTGCCAATTGGCTCAGTAGTTTCAGAGAAGAAGATCTTTGAATGTGTTTTTCCATAGCGTCCAATGTTACAACTATGTTTCCCGATGGCGGACATCTTGGATATCGCCTGACCTGAAAAACACCTTTTTTGTAAGGGACCACCAAAGGACTATTTTGGCCAAGTTTGGTGCCAATTGGCTCAGTAGTTTCAGAGAAGAAGATCTTTGAATGTGTTTTCCCATAGGGTCCAATGTTAAAACTATGTTTCCCGCTGGCGGCCATCTTGGATATCGCACAGACTTGAAAAACACCATTTTTGTAAGGGACCACCAAAGGACTATTGTGGCCAAGTTTGGTGTCAATTGGCTCAGCAGTTTCAGAGAAGAAGATCTTTGATTGTGTTTTCCCAAAGGCTCCAATGTTAAAATTATGTTTCCTGCTGGCGGCCATCTTGGAATTCGCGCAAACTTTAAAAACACTTTTTTTGTAAGGGATCACCCAAGGACTATCGTGGCCAAAGGTGGGTCCAATTTGCCCAGTAGTTACAGAGGAGAAGATCTTTGAATGTGTTTTTCCATAGGGTCCAATGTTAAAACTATGTTCCCCGCTGGCAGCCATGTTAAATGTAGTGCGATCCTGAAAAACACCTTTTCTGTAAGGGACCACCCAAAAACTATTGTGGCCAAGTTTGGTACCAATTTGCTCAGTAGTTTCAGAGAAGAAGACCTTTGATTGTGTTTTCCCATAGGGTCCAATGATAAAACTATGTTTCCGCTGGCGGCCATCTTGGAAATCAGGCGGACCTAAAAAACAAGTTTTTTGGTAAGGGACCACCCAAGGACTATTATGGCCAAGTTTGGTTCTAATTGGCTCAGGAGTTTCAGAGAAGAAGATCTTTGAAAGTGTTTTCCCATAGGGTCCAATGTTAAAACTATGTTTTCCGCAGGCGGCCATCTTGGAAATCAGGCGGACCTAAAAAACACCTTTTTTGTAAGGGACCACCCAAGGACTATTGTGGCCAAGTTTGGTTCCAATTGGCTCAGTAGTTTCAGGGAAATAGAATTTGAAACGTTTTTTTTCCCATAGGGTCCAATGTTAAATTTTGGTCCCAGTTGGCGGCCATCTTGGATGACGTACAGACCTGAGCGACACAATTTTTAAAGGGGACCACCCAAGGACTATTGTGGCCAAGTTTGGTTTCAATTGGCCCGGTGGTTTCTGAGGAGAAGATCTTTGAATGAAAAGTTTACGGACGGACGGACGGACGACAGACGCAAAGTGATGGCAAAAGCTCACCCTGGCATAGCCAGGTGAGCTAAAAATTGAAAGAAAGAGGACAGGCAGGGATGAGAATCTACAAATTAAATTGATGTGGCCTAAACTCATACACCAAATATCAGATTGATACCTTTATCAGACATCATGGAAATTACCAAACGTGGAACCCGAATATTGCACAGCTGACATTGTGAGGATGATGGGAAACCTAAATAAAAAAAATAATAATCATACAAAAACGTCTATTTTGTGTGTCCCGATGCCATTTTCATCCTGAAATCTTGGCCTTAAAATTGGCCCCGGATTTCCTGCAGTTAAGAATTGCCAATCACAGTGTCCTGAAAAAAATCGTATTAAGTTAAGTGCCAATTTAACTCAGGTTAATCTGAAGCTGTAAGGCTGTGCTATAACATGTTTAAGCTGGATTTCCCCCCCCNNNNTACATAAACACTTACACCTCCTCTGCTGTTTTATGATGTATATATACAAGGTATGGTAACTGGTGCAAAACTCCACTACTGGATATGGAAAAATCTGTAATTAATAAATGATTTTTGTTTTAAACAAAAATAATAGAAATATTAAAAATTATTTGTAAATCTTATGTTTGCACAACTGATAGTAGTTAAGTTTGTTTACCTAGTCTATACACACGACCATTGTTTCTGTACAAGCCAAGTTATAACTTTAAGATTCATATATGTAAACAAATATGCATTCCAAACCAAAACTGAGATAACAGCTAGGACAACTATATTTTGTTCATTAATCAATAACACATGTGGTATTGACATATCATCTGATTTAATTAGCATGGCCATGTTATCATGGTTATGTTTATGTAGCTACCCTTATCAAAATTAACTACTGTCCTTGCTTGTGTCAAGTTAAAAAAAAATTGATAGTTTCATAAATACCTTTAATTTGTAAATGAATATCATTATATATAAAAGATATTAACAATTGTAGTTTTAATAATCCATTTTCACTGGTGCAGTTGGCATTATTTCCAAATTTAAATAAAAAAAAAATAATTGGAATGTATAATTCATCTTTTAAATCTAAACAACCTACAAAATTACAAGTTGGGCCAAAATTAATATTTTTATAAAAATGGATTTGTACATGTACAAAATATCACTTTGTATATGTTGACATGTGAACACAGCACTCAATTCAACAGGCACAGGTACTGTTAAAATTCAAAAGAAATAAACATTTCAGCTTTTAGACACTAGGTTCAATTTGCTGTTGATGTTTAGCATAGATCTGCATGACATCACAATCGTCATACAATAATCCAAAGCAAGAAAAAATAATTGCAAGTTCTCTCAAACAACATGTCAAAATTTAAAATTAATGCATTCATGGGCGAAAACCACTCAAATGGGATAGTTGGTAAAGTTGAACCAAATTTACTGGCATCATTACTCAGTAAATGACAATAGAAATCAATATTAAAGTGTGTTATTGTTTACTTACAAAATTAAGAGCCCAAAGAGGGTATGATACATCAAACTATATTGTTCACACAGATAATGCATAAATCATGTACTTCAGGGTAAATTTACGTATAATGTTTCGGGATTTTGAATAAAATTGGTTTTAGCCATTTTTAATTTTGAAATATAAATTAAATGAGGAAAAAATCAACATGCTATGTTGTATTTGTATAGAATCTAATTCTATATAGAAAGTACAGAAAAATAGTGCACAAACTTCTTTAAATGGGCTATTATCAAATCATATCAATGAATGTATCCCATGTACATGTCCTACAATTGGATACCTCTCAACATGGATTTGTATAGAAATCCATGCTCTCAATAATATGGTTAAACCTACTCAAAATAGCATTGTCGTCGATATAAGTTATGAATTTACATGTTTTAGGTGTGATTGGAATGAATAACTTCTATTCACAGGGGCTTGTTACAAAATAATAATAATAGCTTGGATTTTTAGCAAGTTGAAGCTATCATTATTTTGTAAAAAGTAATGTATATTGTCATTGTACATTTTTGATAATACAAATTTTCATATGTCTATTGGCTCACCACCCTCTCACACCCTTTTCAGGAAATAAATATTCACATTCTGGTCTTCCATGTCATTCAAAATTTAGCAATTTACTTTTACATACATGTAACTCACTGCATACTTAAATAACTTATTTTCATGACAAGTAGATCACTGGTACCAAGATTAAATGATTTATTTATATATTTACAAAATCGCTCAAGCCCACCCCCCCNTCAAATGGTCATCCCCTTAACAGGGAGAGAGATACTCTAACAAGTTACGCAGCATACAACGTTAACATGCACTTGTTTCTTGAAAATTGACTTGTCAGTCCCTGCCTGTGTATATACACATCTTTTTCAAGTGTAAGATTCTTGGATAATTTGACCGAGAATATATTGTTACGCTGGTTCCCTTCTAACTATTCGCTACCGTTTCATCGTCTATGAGACGACAGTGAATAGTCTTCGGGGAACCAGCTTGATTTTGAAGTTTCGGAAAGGAGAAGGGAAAATTCCGGGAGAAACATTTTTTTTTGGCAACCAAGAAATATCGTAAACAATGACGGTAACAGCTTCAAGGAGGGAGGTCTGAATTGGTTTCCAGAAAAAGGCAATTTCAAACTATTATTCCACCAGTTAAAGATGGTCAATTATTCAAATTCTGCACATTTTTTTTTTCAAGAAAAGGGGTTCTTTTGATGTCTCTGGTATTCTTTAGCTGAAACATATTTTAATATTTGAACAAGCCAAATATTATTGCCATTCCACTTACAGTAATTAAGAAACTATTCTAATCAGAAACACTCAGCTTTGTTCACTAGACCATGAAATTGAGGTCAAGGTCAAAAGCCATATGGCAGACTGACATGTACTAACCAAAACCAAGCTATATACCAAATATCATTGACCTTTGGCTTGTAGTTCTTGAGAAACAGGCTTAAGCAAAAAAACTTAACCTGGTCACTGGACCGTGAAATTGAGGTCAAGGTCAAAACCCGTTTGGCAGACTGACATGTACTAACCAAGACCAAGCTATATACCAAATATCATTGACCTATGGCTTGTAGTTATTGAGAAACAGGCTTAAGCAAAAAAATTTAACCTGGTCACTGGACCGTGAAATTGAGGTCAAGGTCAAAAGCCATATGGCAGACTGACATGTACTAACCAAGACCAGGCTATATACCAAATATTATTGACCTATGGCTTGTAGTTATTGAGAAACAGACTTTAGCAAAAAATTTAACCTGGTCACTGGACCGTGAAATTGAGGTCAAGGTCAAAAGCCATATGGCAGACTGACATGTACTAACCAAGACCAAGCTATATACCAAATATCATTGACCTATGGCTTGTAGTTATNGAGAAACAGACTTAAGCAAAAAAACTTAACCTGGTCACTGGACCGTGAAATTGAGGTCAAGGTCAAAAGCCATATGGCAGACTAACATGTACTAACCAAGACCAAGCTATATATTAAATATCATTGATCTATGGGTTGTAGTTATTGAGAAACAGACTTAAGCGAAAAAACTTAACCTGTTCACTGGACCGTGAAATTGAGGTCAAGGTCAAAAGCCATATGGCAGACTGACATGTACTAGCAAAGATTAGGCTATATACCAAATATCATTGACCTATGGCTTGTATTTATTGAGAAACAGACTTAAGCAAAAAAACTTAACCTGGTCACTGGACCGTGAAATTGAGATCAAGGTCAAAAGCCATATGGAAGACTGACATGTACTAACCAAGACCCAGCTATAAACCAAATATCATTGACCTATGGCTTGTAGTTATTGAGAAACAGTCTTAAGCAAAAAAACTTAACCTGGTCACTGGACCGTGAAATTGAGGTCAAGGTCAAAAGCAATATGGCAGGCTGACATGTACTAACCAAGACCAGGCTATATACCAAATATCAATGACCTAAGGCTTGTAGTTATTGAGAAACAGACTTAAGCAAAAAAACTTAACCTGGTCACTGGACCGTGAAATTGAGGTCAAGGTCAAAAGCCATATGGCAGACTGACATGTACTAACCAAGACCAAGCTATATACCAAATATCATTGACCTATGGTTTGTAGTTATTGAGAAACAGATTTAAGCAAAAAAACTTAACCTGGTCACTGGACCTTGAAATTGAGGTCAAGGTCAAAAGCCATATGGCAGACTGACATATACTAACCAGGACCAAGCTATATACCAAATATCATTGACCTATGGCTTGTAGTTATTGAGAAACAGACTTAAGCAAAAAAACTTAACCTGGTAACTGGACCGTGAAATTGAGGTCAAGGTCAAAAGCCATATGGCAGACGGACATGTACTAACCAAGACCAAGCTATATACCAAATATCATTGACTTCTAGCTTGTAGTTATTGAGAAATGGACTTAAGCAAAAAAAATTAACCTGGTCACTGGACCGTGAAATATAGGTCAAGGTCAGATAATTTTGGGTCCGACAGGTAGGGTTCGCTGTAAGCTACCTGTGGACCAAATATAAAGTTCCTACATCAAAGGCTTCTATACAAAAACTTGAGTTTACGCCGCCGCCGCCGCCGTCATACTTTGCACGCCTATGTCTCGGTTTCCGTGACTTTCGTCACGCGCGAGACAAAAATGACCTCAGAAGTGGGAGAGATTAGATGTCAGTGCTTATTTCAATTGTCGCGACACAACATTTATCAGATGTATTTTTCCCCAAATTACCTTATAAGACTGAAATATTTTGCATTATAGCTATTTTCCTTTCTCGCGATACCAAATTTATGCATCTTTTGTCAAAAATGATTCCAAAAGTGGGAGATATTATATGTTAATGCTTATTTCAATTGTTGCGACACAACATTTATATGCATTTTTTCCCAAATTACCTTATATAAAACTTCTTCGAAAGGATGTGATAAAGTAAAATATTTTAAAAAATGAAGCAGTTGAATATTGTATTGTCAAAAAAACATAAAAGTTTTAGCGTTCATATCACAAGCAGCCGAATCATACTGCCAAGTGATATTTTCAGAGATTGTGTCGACATATATTTTGATTACTTCCCGATCTTATTAAACATTTTGTTTGTAGCATCAGAGACATAAAATTATATGTCTCTGGTAGCATTAACCTTCTTTCCCAGTTTCTTCCAACTGTTACTAATATCGTTGAGATATTGAAATAATCTTACCTTTTTTTTTAAATCGTTGAGATATTGAAATAATCTTACCTTGAAGGTTGACCGTCGCTTCGAACCATGTGAATATAAGTAGTAACGATAAAAAACTATATATAAAAATACCTACATAACAGTAGCATTAACCTTCTTTCCCAGATTCTTCCAACTGTTACTAATATCGTTGAGATATTGAAATAATCTTACCTTTTTTTTAAATCGTTGAGATATTGAAATAATCTTATCTTGAAGGTTGACCGTCGCTTCGAACCATGTGAATATAAGTAGTAACGATAAAAAACTATATATAAATATACCTATATAACAGTTGACTGTCGCTTCGTTTCCAATCGCCATTTTGTCTGTTAACAGAATAAAATCACGTGATTCGTTCAATCACGTGAATCTCTTCACCAATGGGGATTTAGAATCCCCAGCCAATTTGTAGGAGTATTCTTAGATATAGTATAGTAATGAAGTATCCATTCTTTTCGAATTATTTTATTTAACCTTTCAAGTTACAATATCGTAAACATGTACCGGGGCATGGTCCACAGACCGATCCATCTCCGAAAGGGGGGGGGGTTATAGCAAAAAAGATGATTCAAAGCTATTTTTCATTTTTTGGGGGGGGGGTCAATTTTGCATATATTCTGCACGATTTTTCTCAAAATAGGATTCCGACCTCGGACCCCACCCCATTGCCGATGAGGCAAATATTTTGATGTCCTTTTGATGAAGGGTCTTTGATGTCCGCCTGATGTTCTTAAGCCTAAAACCATATCTATATTAAAATTTGAGATACACACCACAACCAAAAGTATTAAGCCAAAATGATAATAATTAAGACAAAAATCATCTGATAAATGAGCCTCCCCTTATTAATAATTTTTTAATCATAACAAATCCCAATAACATTCCTCAAAGCATTCTAAGATTATTACCTACAATTTACACTAGACATCACGTATCACACCTGATATAATAATTAACAACCTCATGAAAAGAGAAGTTAATATACCATGTTATGTTTTGATAAGTCCTAATTAAAGCCACGAAACATGCTTGATGTACATATGATATCGCTAATAACTGTCTCGTCCCAGTAAATTTGCAAGAAGGTCCGCCTTAGATCAAACTATATTTTACAACCTGTTTAACTTGCCAAATTGTATAGATCTAAACAATGTACAAGAAATGAAAATTTACAAAGTTCACAATGACTTTAATAATAAATTAATTTGTGCAAATTATAGAAAAAAAAATAGTATGCAGAATATTTAATCATGACATATGGCAATGCTTGAAAATGATATCGACCCCGGTAGGGAGGTAGTTCAATAAGTAGTGTACAGGGATGTGCGGCAAATTCATGTGCTTGTTTTACAAATTGTAGAATTTATTTGATGCTTATATTTTTCCGTTTTCACATTAATTTGGTCTATTTTCACCTTGCACATTTGGTATTATTTTTGGGTGTCTTTTCCAATTGGTATAAATATTGTGCAATAAATTATACTATGAACAGAGACATATAAAACCACTTAAGGGACCGACCATTTTTTATAACTTGAAAAGGGGGGGGGTTATGTTTTTTTTCTAAAAAAATATTTTGGAACTGATTTTCTGTGAAAAAAAATATATTGGCTGCCAAAATGATGAAAAAAAAAATTTTCTGAAGGAGGCTTTCTGCCTAAAAAAATAATGTTAATTTTGGAAAAAAAATTTTGTCAAAAAAAAAACCACAACCCCCCTCCCTTCAGGTTAAATGGTCGGTCCCTGATTGTAAGAGAAGTAATTGTTCACTTTTATTAATAGCAGCATTGATTAACATAGCGTTTTAACCTTAAAATAGTGTTACGTGTCTCACCTTTTAAGCAGTGGGCTTGAATTTGGAGAGACGGCTGGTGCACCCAGTTCTGCTTCATACTTTGACCTTTATTGTATATTGATGAACATGAGAGTCTGTAATCTGAACGATATGACAAACACAATAACTGTGACTAGAAAATAGCAGACTTTACCTTTTGCCTGCTCCCCAGTGTGTTTCGCGGTTGGTTCGTTGCTGCAAAGCTTGTAGTTTATACGAAGCTGCTTGGCTGTGGATGTGTGTTTCCTTCCTTTAAATGTTTTATTACCGTCGTTGCGTCACAATGGATGGACTCCATATGAGGTGTCGCTTTCAAAGGAAGGACATTTTCGCTAGCTCGATAGATTTCACGTCTTAATTGATTCGACATTACGGGTTTTGACGGCCCTGGATTGGCTCGCTGGCGGTGCGGCGGATGCCATGTGTAGCTGGACGCGCTTTGCAATTCCAGAAGCTCTTGATTTTTTCGGGGGTCACACGGTTAGTGTCATGGTTTTGAGTGTTTTTGTGATGTTTATATATTGGGTGGGTGTGTCGAGTCTTTGGTGTTCAGTCCTTGGGCTCTGATTTGTGTTATCTACTTGTGCTGTTCCCTCGGTATTTGCTACTGCAATTTATGATTGAATTTTAACATAATTCTCTTTCAGTTTCTATGAAGTTGCACGATAGTAATCACTAACACTTATTTTAAATCTTGCTATAATTATCATTATTCTAGCATTATCCTTTTCAGTTTCAAGATAGTTGCACGATAGTTAATTAATTTGTTCTCTAAAAGATACATTTCGGTTTATGGATTTCCAAATGTTTTGATTTGATCTGCACTGAAGAGACGTAAGTTATTGAAATGAGCATATACAGAAACCAAATTCACAGTAACTTCGGTATTTGGTTATTTATTTACCACTAACATTTATGTTACTTTAACGTTACCATAACCGAACAATTAAATGTTACTTTAACGTTACCATAACCGAACTATTAAATGTTACTTTAACGTTACAATAACCGAACAATTAAATGTTACTTTAACGTTACCATAACCGAACTATTAAATGTTACTTTAACGTTACCATAACCGAACAATTAAATGTTACTTTTAGGTTACCCAAATATTATAATGTAAATTTTCACATTAATTTAATGTTAGTCTAATATTAGCTGCTTTAGTTTTTTGATAGTTGCATAATAGTTATCACTAACATTCATGTTAATGTTACTCTAACGTACGTTATCATAAACGACTGATTAAATGTTACTTATGGGTTACCAAATAACATTTTCTTATGTAATTTAACCTTAACCTAACGTTATTCCAACATTATCTTTTTTAAGTTTCTTGAAAGTTGCATGATAGTTATCACTAATAGTATGTTCTTAATGATATTCTAAAGTTATCATAACTGAAAAAATAAATGTTATACTTCTTGGTTACCTAATAACATTTTCTCATGTAATTTTTACGTAAATTTAACGTAATTCTAACATAATCCTTTTTTAGTTTCTTGATAAGTCGCATGATAGTTATAATTTACATTTATGTATATGTTACTCTAACGTTATCATAACCGATCAATTAAATGTTCATATTTGGTTATCCAATAACATTTTATAGAATAGTTTTACGTTAATATAACGTTTTTCTAATGTCATGCATTCTTTAGTGTCTTGGAAGTTTCATGACAGTATTCACTAACATTTATGTTAATGTTATTCTAACATTATTATAACCGAACAATTAAATGTTACTTATTGGTTACCAAATAATATTTTCTAACGTAATTTTTACGTTAATTTAACCTTAATTTTTACATTACTTGATAGTTGCGTCATAGTTGTCAATAACGTTTTTGCTAATGTTACTCAAACGTTATTATAATATAAAAAATCATGTTACTGTTTTGTTAGTCAGTAACATTTAATGAAATGTCATTTTCACGTTAATATAATGTTACAGTTTAACGTTACCATATGATAAATAGAGAACATATGTGCTTATGTTGCAATAACGTTAGTATAACGTTACAGTTTTATGTTGGTTGGTTGTTTACCAATAACATTGTTTAAATGTTATTCTAACGTTATGGTAACGTTACAGTTTTATGTTTCTTTATAGTAACATGATAACAATAGAAATTTTTATGTTAATCTAACGCCATTCTAACATAATATGTAGGATGTTTTTTCATCGACGTTCTGAAAACATCAATATAACAATATTCCACAACGTTAATTAAAAGTTATATTTTTAACATCCTTTTCTAACGTTAATTGGACGTTAGTATAACGTTATCTTAAGGCATAACATGTATATAACGTTAGGATAACGTTGTATTTACGTTGTGTGTTTGCTGGGATTGGTAGTTCCCTTTATGTTTTACAACACGTGCTTATAATTTCTTAACACACCTAACACCACGTACCAGACTAAACCATGAATAAAGATTTAACTGTGGACTACCATTGAATTTTTTTTGTTATTTTGGTAGTTTCCTGTTCTCTATCCATTCCAGTTTTTTTCATGCTTTTCATGTATCTATATACCTAGAATTTTGAATATTTTTGTTTTTCTTAGAAACAGTCTTATCAAAATAACGCCTTCATATGTTTTATTCATATTTTGGTGTTAATGATGTGAGCACTTGCAATTTGTGTGAGTTTACCTGTGAAAAAGTAACAGTGGCGGATTTAGGGGGGCCCGGAGGGGCCCGGGCCCCCCCTTAGTCCGGAAAATATTTAAAATTCCTAGGGGTTTTTAAAAAAATGGGTTCCGGGCCCCCCTTTTGAAAAAAATATTGGTCCGGCCCCCCTTAGCAGAAACTCTGGATCCGCCACTGAGTAACAAATTGAAATAAGTCACTGCAGGGTAAGCACAGCATTTAACATCAACCTTACAAAACGATTGGAATATCAAAAAAGATATAAAAGCATATTAAAGCAAAGCAATAACGGTATATTAAAGTACTGTGCAACGTAGCCTTTACAGAAAAAACGATCAGTCACCCGTCATCCGTTCGTCAGGGAGCAGTCAGCGGTCAGTCAGCGATCAGTTAATTAACGTGACGACTTGTTATTCGTCCAACCCGTCAATTGACGTGAAACGTGACGGGTGACGAGATCACTTTTCGTCCAACTCGCGTCCAGATTCGTCCATGTATCACGTGATGTCTCGGGTTAAAGATTTTGCGAAATATAGATTCGTTTCACTCAGTGTTTACACGATCGGTACATCATCGCAACAGATCAATCTTTTTGCTACATGTATTAATAAATAATTGCCTATCATAATTTTTTTTTTTCATTTTCATGCAGTCTTTAATAAAATAAAGGTCGAAAAGAACTGTTGCATTGACGGGTGTTATTCATCAAATTTTCATCGAGTTTAAACAAAATCATGTGTAAAGAGAAAACTTCTCAATGATCGGTGCATCTGTAACGACTAAGTTTTAATTATTCATTTTTAGCTATACATGTAATGGAATTTTTATATATATAAGAAAAGTTTTGCACTGGCTGGTAGATTTGCAATGAGTAATTTTTTATCACATCATTTCATTTTCATGGAATTTTTAGCAAAATAATGTGTAAAAGGAAAGTTTCACACTAACCGGTTTATATGTAATGACTAAAATAAAGATTCATAAGTAATTTTTTTTTAACATTTTTTCATTTTCATGGAATTTCTAACAAAATAATATGTAAAAGAAAGTTTCACATTGACCGGTGTAAATGTAATGAAGATTCATAAGTAAATTTTTATCACATTTTTTCATTTTCATGGAATTGTTAAGAAAATAATGTGTAAAAGGAAAGTTTCGCATTGACTGTTTTATATGTAATGACTAAAATGAAGCTTCATTAGTAATTTTTTTCTACTTTTTTTCATTTTCATGGAATTTTTAACAAAATAATGTGTAAAAGGAAAGTTTCGCACTGACCGGTGTATATGTAATGACTAAAATGAAGATTCATAAGAAATTTTTTAGCACATTTTTTTCATTTTCATGGAATTTTTAACAAAATATTGTGTAAAAGGAAAGTTTTGCCCTGACCGGTGTATATGTAATGACTTAAATGAAGATTCATAAGAAATTTGAGTCTACATTTTTTCATTATCATGGAATTTTTAACAAAATAATATGTAAAAGGAAAGTTTTACACTGACCGGTGTATATGTAATGACTGAAAGGAAGATTCTTAAGTAATTTTTTATTACAGTTTTTCAGTTTCATGGAATTTTCAACAAAATAATGTGTAAAAGTTCCACACTGACGGATACATTTGTAATGACCAAAATGAAGATTAACGAGTGATCTTTTATCATATTTTTTTTGGAATTTTGAACAAAATAATTTGTAAAAGAAAAGTTTTCTTCTGACTAGTCCATTTGAAATGACAAAAATGATCATTTGATCCCCGGGGATTTGATTACAATTGATTGATATTTTTTATCACTTTCTTCATTTTCGTGGAGTTCTTAACAAAATAAGGGACATTTTACCTTTGATTTTCAATTAATGCATTCTTTTATATCAAACTAAAGTATAAACTGTTCCCAGTCACTGTCAATGTTAAACCGTTATTGAATTCGTTTCGTTTCAGTGGAAAATTTCAATTATCTATAAATCTATTGATTATTTTGCATATCATTAAATGACGAGTCTTCTCTCGTTAATTGACGAATTGTATTCGTCAAATGACGAGTACCTGAACGTGAACGGTTATGGACGTGAATCGATTCGTCCCGTCCCGTAACGTCACGTTCCCGTCAGCAATCCGTTCGCGTCCCGTCAGCAATCCGTTTTGCGTTCGTCAAACGGTAAGGGCTACGTTGCACAGTACTGTATTCCAATACCCGAATTAGTCAATCGTAGATTTGACGGTCAAAAATGCAGTTTGCAGAAACTTTAATTTACCTTAAATGATTTTAACATTTTGTTAATCAACCTCCCTTAGCTTGATTTTTCCACGTTTCCTTTGACTTGCTTTTTTACTCTCTTCTTGGATTTCTTCAGCTTTTGATAATTTCGTCTCTTCAGAATTTCTATGACTGCCCTAACGACATCATGAATAGATATGAAGTGCCGGTTTCAAAACCGAGAACTGACATTTTCAGCTACATTCACATCTCTCCGAATTTGACATTACCCATT
>MJUU01002434.1:0-45832 GCA_002080025.1 Modiolus philippinarum
TTTGCCAGGTGAGCGATACAGGCTCAGTCTCTGAGCCTCTAGTTTAAAGCCTTAATTAATTTAGGCGGTCATGGAGATCACTATGTCTAATGAAAAAGTCTGTATAATTTGTGCTAGCCCTCGTGTATGGAATCAACTGTGAAACATACACTCCGAAAGCAGGAGAAGCTGGAATATTTCTGTTAGGGGAATTGATAATTTTTTATTTTGGAATCAAAATCGTCCCTTTTGTCGTAAGTTATAGTACTGAGATGACCATTTTCTTAAAATTCGAGATGTGATTTCAAAAAAGATGTAGGTCTTGTGGTTCCTGTCGTGTCGTATCCTTTATCTCTAGTTCTTGCGGATGTTTTATTGGATCTATTTTGCAAAAGATGCGTTACTGATAGAAATATTATACAATTATTGTCTTTTGCAGAGGTGAATACGATTTTTTATTGACCTGTAAACCTATATTCACCGAGACCATCGATCGAGGTGAATATCTGTGTTTCCAGGTCAATAAAAAAGCGTATTCACCGATGCAAAAGACAATGATTGTTTTATTATATAGTTCAATGCATTATGACGTCATGAAGTGAATATCACTCCAGCAGGTGAATACGTATATTTATTCACTTCTTTTGGTTTCGTTGCAAATATAGTGTAAAATCAAGACAACTATATAATAATATATGTTATTTGGGAATCTTCACAGGGGATACGGGTTCATATTCCCTGTCTGTGTCTTATATCCCCTGAGCCGTCAGACGAAAGGGATATAGGGCACAGACAGGAAATATGAACCTGTATCCCCTGTGAAGCCCGAATAACTTTTATATTCTGCTAGAAGTGCTATAATTTTTCTATTTAAAGCGTTTCAAAATTGTGATTTTGCTACCACGGGGATACGGTTTCATATCCCCTGTCAAGGTAACCAATCAAACTGCAGGATTTACCTGGATATTTCACATCAGCAGAATATATACTAAAACATTCCTGCAAGTTTGGGTAAAAGATTACCAATACATGTAGGAGGGGTTTATGGATAATGGAGGCATACCCTTAGAGCTCGAATAAGCTAAAATAACAAAGTTTAGAGGGGTTGAAAGTCAGAAAAAATAAATAAAAATAAAGAAAAACAAAGTGCATGGTGCACATCTACATTATATACTTAAGCATTCTTTTAAGCCTGGGTTGAAAGAACAACGCTTTTAAGTGTAGTAGCGGATAATGGTAGACATGTTATAGTTGTACAGATGGACAGACGATAGATAGTGATCCCTATCCTGTACAATTAACACGCGGCACAATAAATGAGTTATAAGATATAATTTTGATACAAATGACACAAGCTGACATACAAACTGAAACAAACATTGATCTACACACACCAACGCAATCGCCTGTTTGCCAAGCACTGTTCAAATAATATTGGGTATTGTATCTTTGTAATAGACGGAACTATTTAATCAGTTCTTTAGGATGAAAAAAAAATGTTGGCTAAAGTATTTCATATATAAATTGCCTCTTCTGTATTGTTGACACAAAGTCTTCAAAACAATAACAGCTCTCGATTCCTGTTAATTGATACCTTGAGTTGTCGTTCCCCAGCCTGTAGTGACACATAACTGGTCTACATAGTCGCTTTGTGGTTTAGTTGTTAAGCAAATCGGGTGGACGTCGACGTTTTCTTCTACATCTTGTGACAAGTGCATTATCGCAATATCATTTGTAATTCGCCAACCATTGTATTGAGAGTGTTGTGTGATATTTGTAAGAGTATAATCTTTCTGGTTAGGTTCATTGGAGTGTTGTCTGTGTGCACCAACTACAACTTTCCATAGATTTAAATTGGTACTACAATAACAAATAAAAGTAGTTATTTATACAAACAAATCTCTTTTTGTAATAAAGTTCATATAAACTCTGCTCTGAGTGAAAGTCAGTTGTATTTTATCTTTAGACAACGAAATGGACAGTGCATAGGTTTTTTATGAGCCATTTAATTTCATGGACCTGTTACTCGTATCTACATTTTTGGCCAAGTATATAAGAATATCACTGTTTCTTATTTTAAGTAATATTGTTATATGTGTAATGCAAATGCATCGTAAACATTAAACCTTGTTCAAAATTTAAGAACAATAGCTTTCCGTCCTAGCCATTTTATATTCTGAAATTTTCTTAATAAATATCTTCACTGTCTCCGAGTTTATTTTTATCTAATTCGAGCTGTATTAGAAAAATGTAAACACTTAATGAATTTGACATTTTGACATTTGACATTTTGACTTGACCGATACTTACTCTACCCCTAATTGATTCACTGACAGCGGTTGGTTCTACAAACAAAGAAGGACAAACATATCCTTCCGGAATACCTGGTATCACTTTCCTTCCTTTGGCAATATAAGTGCTCTTGGATTGTTGTTGTGTGTTTTTTTTTTTCGTATTGTGTTGGCTATTTCTTGCTTTTATTTTTATGTTTTCAGTTTTGCAATATCTATGATTTTGGAATTAATGCGTTTTTTCTTTTGATCAATTGATCACAATATAATAAAAAGCTGATGATATTATACGGGTTTCTAAGTAATTAAAATGGCATGATCTTTCTATCGATGAGCAGTAATTTGGGGTGAAAATTTTATATGTTGAACAAGTATAGTCCTCTATTAATGACTTGTATTATAACATTACCCGTCAGTGCAGTGTGCAGCTGTGATAACGACTAATTTTTGATTTTGATATCTTACTAAGGATCCACCACATCTTAATCCACCATTATATCTTAGTAATACCTAGAAAAAACCCTTGAAATACTAATAAAACAAAACTAACATCATCTCCAAAAAACTTAAGAACCAGTTTTACAGGGAATATGTTTTATAAGTGGTATGTATTACGCTTCCGATGTCTAACATGAATTAAAAAAAGCTAATAAATGTTGTCCAAAACTAGATAGATGTGTCCGATTTGCATATAAATTTAGTTTTTTATACAGCATCTGCAACATAAAGAAAGATTGCAAGAATATAATAAGTTTTTTAGATATCGAAAAAATTGACAGTATGCAATTCTATGCCATATTGAGAGAGTATGATACTAAATGCTCTTAACAGTACCCTATATTTGCTTTGTCATATTGTTTGATCCTGAATTCCATCTATTTTCTCCGTATCTTACATTTGTTTTGCCATTTTGATGGAATACATGTTTTTATCCCCCTTGGCGGTACGCTTCACATATTTAAAATATCAGTGGACAATAATTGTGATTCCCCTTGTCTATTGTGTACTTTTTTTCATACAAGACCTTGATTTTGATACTTTGGTATGTTGTCGTAAAAAATAGAGCTAATTCTCAAAATATGCATTTTGTCATATAAAAACAAAGTTTTTCCCAACACCTGACGACACTCACAGCTTTCAATGGAAGTTCACAATGTTAGTGCTTTTGTTTTCTGTGTTGTCTCATGTATAAATGAAAAAAAAAAGATAACAGGAAACACCTATAGTAACTGAAAATTATATAACATGCAACAATTTACTATGAACTACATAGGAAAAACACGAATAAAACAAAACACAAACGTAAACAACAATAGGAACTCGTGACATTCTGACTTGGTACCGGCAATAGCAAAAGCAAGCGGTTAGGTTAAACCGGTTTATGGGTACCCAAACCTCCCCCTTATCAGTGCCGTTTCCCTATAGTATTATAAACATACGAATAAAACTAAATTCAGATAGACTTATAACTCCATGACGACAATCTTGAAAGAAGTGAAAATGATAATACGTAATTTGTTCTCTATCAGCTTTAACTCGTTTTTCGGTTCATGGACTTCCAAATGATTTGGTTTTATCTGCACTGATGAGTTAATGAAAATAAGTTAACAGTAACTTTGGTGTTTTGTTATTTGGAAGATGGGTCAAGGGGTGCTTCAGCAGCCGCATAATTGCCGGCTACCTCAAGTAGCCTCTTCTGCTGGTAAAAAACTGTCGCACGACAGACGAAAAATCGAAATGTCACGAAGGGTTTGGTCAAGAATCATCATATATTTCAGTAGACATCGGCAGTATCAATCAGAGCCCAGTATGTGTGTAATATTTTCAAGTCACTAGATCTCAAAGCTAATTATACGGATACGATGTCCTCTATTACGTATAGAATGTGAGATACGTCCAAACTTTTCTGGATCGTTAATCAGTTTTTTGGCATTTTGTAACAACATTTCCGTAAAAGCCCATAGCAATAAGCTGTTTTCGAGAAGTGTCGTATTTAGATATCCAATGTTCATATCAATTATAAAACTTCTAAAAAATTTCAGCAAACATTATTCATGTTTTCTTCGTAAAGTAATCAAAATGTTAAAGGTTGTTAAAGATAAGCCGATCGGGATAAAATTTCAATGTTCACGCACCTGCCATGGCCAGCTATGTGGCACAGCCTCTTGACCACCAACAATGTATGTCGAATGTTTTAGATTTGTAGGATCATGAGGCTTTTTAGCTGGATTTCCACAGTCTGTATTCCTTTCGCTTGGTCTTCCTTTTATTTATATGCAAAAAAAATGTTTTCATCTTCTGAAGTGCTGAAAAATGTATCTAGTAGTTGTTTTTGTAAAAAAACTAACCTAAGGCTATTCAATACTTTCAAAAAATGTACAAAAATGTACGCAAATTAATATTGGAAAAAATAGATCAATGCTTCACATTATAATGTAAATATTAACATATCAAAAGTTTCAACAACCAGCTTAAAGTGTTTGATAACTAACTTTATACCCGCTTATTACTTTTAAACTGTCTTACAAACTTTTAAACACTGATCGTGTTTTCTTGCTCAATTGTAGACTTTCAATTACATTGTTTAGTTTTACGATGTATTTTACAAGTATTTTTACTCCATCTCCTTTCATTGTTTATTTGATGGTATCCAGAACTTCAAAATATACATAACTTGTTTTTCTTGTGTGATCTTGCAATTTTTTTATCAATTTCTCCATGTAGCATGATATTTGTATGACAACAATCGAACATTGATTCGATAGAAAATGCTTATGGAACTAAGCCTTTATCATGAATTCAGATAACAAACCATAGGACAAATATTTTTGGTTTCGTGCCCAAGTTAAACATCCAAAATTATTTTTTTCTGAATCACAATACTGAAAACCGTTTCTATGTGACTTTTTGGATATTGATTCAAAGTAGGAAAATCTGTAAAGTGGGATGTTATTTTCAGTATACAATTTGCAATTTAACAGACCAAATTGTAAAATACTGCAAATACACTTGGGATTGTTTTGATATCCCATTTACAAGATTTAGATGTTAAACCATCCAATCAACCAATGAAGGTTTGGAACATAAGCAAAAGAATATATTTGGAATGTGAAGATAAATTTTATATTCTTGAACCTTTAAACTATTTTAGGCAATTTGATTAATGATACACCCATCTACATGTAATGACAAAGCAGCTTTATTTGAAAACCAAGAGTATTCGCAATCTTATGACGTCATGGTATGCATTTATGTGTGGTTTTCTCGTATACTCCAGGAATCTCTTAGAATTTAAAGGTATGCCATAATTTTGATAAAGTATTGAGGTGGGATGTAGCTTTCAAGAAATATGTGGTCTTGGAAAGGTCACACTTCAGATCAATTTTCCAGAAAAGCTTTTTAATGTTGAATATTAGTTTTATTTGAAAATGAAAATTAAAATGTACACCTTATTTGAATATTTGTATAATATAAAATAAAATGTAACATCACAATTCAGTTTTATTGTTAAGAGATCAAAACTTTTGTGAAGGGCGTCCCTTTTGATATTCAAATGGCAGAAAGGATGTGGAGTAGATGAATTAAAAAAGTGTACACATGAGATATTATGAATGTACAAGTACATCATATCTAAGAAAAATAAAAAGCATACATTTCTAACACGGGGATTTGTTTTACAAACTCCATACTGCATTAATAAACTAACTCCTGTATTAAATTTTTTTATGAAAGGATATTTAGTAGATGAACATGAGACTATAGCGCATATGTTAACTCCAACTACAGAAATTTTAATCAGCTGTGTGGCCATTTCGGAAATTAATTCCTCATCAGTAGAACTAGAACCCAAACATAGGAAATTAATAATTTTGAAAAAATGTTAAAAATGCATTACCAAACGAAATCCGAATAACCAATATCCAATATAGCTAAGGACAAAACTACGATGGAGGTAGTTAAACCTTAGGTTTTAGAAATTACATAAATTTAGATAATAGTAATTAAGCAAAGTGTACACATGAGATATTATATCATGTACAAGTACACCATATCTAAGAAAAATAAAGAGCACACATCTCAAACACGGGGAATTGTTTTACCTGAGTTTAGGACTGTAGCCTTGGCATAGTTATATATCTCGACAAATAGATTATATGTGCCGATCCCTGACCCCCGCTTTATCTCTTGATAGATAATGTACTTGAGCTACCTATTTTGTACTAAATCGTGCCCTGATGCATTTTTTCTTTCATGACTTCAATGATAAGATTATTTTTCCATAAATACAACGGTTATTTAATGATTAGAAAAATAATTATCTCCGAACTTTCTTCAAAAAGGATATTGTTACACCCTCCGTCTGTCTGTCCGTCTGTCTGTCCGTCCGTCTGTCCGTCACGCTGTTCTTGTGACTCAAACTCCTACATTTTCAATTTAGGGATTTAACTTTGTTGTAGAATTGTTTCCTATAGTCTGTTGATGCCCAATAAGCTTTCGTATTTTTGATCTTTATCTTGGTGCAAACAAGAAGCCCCAAGATGTTAAATTTGACAAAGTCCCAAAAGAAGTGGATTTTGACACATGTTGCATGTGACACAAACTCCTCCTACATTTTTCGATTTAAGGATTAAATCTTTATGCAGAATTGTTGCATATAGTCTGTAGATTTGCAATAAGCTTTCGGAATTTCGATTCTTGTTCCAACTTTTGAAAATTTCCCGAAAATTTGAGCATATAATATATGCATTTTATCAAGTGTTTGGTAGAAACGAAATTTGAAGTAATTAGAAATTCCAAGTTTGGTAAAATTCCTGTAAGTCTGAGAGACCACTTACTTTTTGAAATTCTACTTTGCAACCACACTTTAAGAATTTGTTTCAATTAGGAGAAACGTTTCCACCAAGCACCCATACTGAAATAATTTGCTGAGTCTTTTAATTAAATTGATGTCAAAAATATTTTATTCCAATCTTGGTAAATTTCCTGAAGACCTTTTCTTTTAATTCTACCTAACAGCCATACTTAAATAGTCTTTTTTTAATCTGCAACAATCATTTTCATCAATTAGATTTCAAAAATATTTGATTCTAATTTCAGTATATTTCATGAAAGACTCAAAGACTTTGGAATTCTACCTAGCAACCATACTTACATAGTTTGTTAAGTTTAGGACGAACATTTTCACGTTTTGGATTTCAAAAGTATTAGATTCAAATTTTGGTAAATTTCCTGAAAGTCTCAAAGACCACATATTTTTGGAATTCTGCATTATAACCATATATCCTTGATTTATTTTGGTAAAAAAAACGACTATCAATAATTTGATTTCAAAATTATTGAGAAAAATCATGCCCATGGTGTAAAATAACTGTTTTCTGTGTCGAACAGGGAATGCGGGAATAGATGTCGTTTCCGACAACGTCTAGTGTTGAAATGTATTTATGGTAATAAAAATATTATCAATGAAGTCGGGAAGATGTCAAGCCATACACCACGTCGTCGTCTCTGCATGTCAATGTCAATATTTTATTCTCCAATTCTTATCGTGACAACCCAGTTGGTTAAAAATACACATTTTTTAATCCACACGTTGGTTAAATTTCTGCATGACGTTTCCCGCAACGTTTCATTTCATTCATGAAATATATTGTGACGACATCTTTACTAGGCTTTGAAATAGCGCGACTTATGTTGTCAGCCCTCCTGAACCATGGAATCTGCACCTGAAACACAGTAAAATTCATTGGGGAAGCAATATATCCTTTCGTTTGCTCGTAGATTACGACATTTATCCATTCGCTAAAGCTCGCATGTTGAAAATCCAAAATATCGCAATCCACTTGATCCGGAAGGATATACAGTATCTATATCTTATATATATATATGCAGATTCCCTACAGAAAAGACCGTAAAAGGTGTCACAATACAAGACTTTCTTTTCCATAAACAATTAAACTCAAGATTGTTATTTATTTAAGAAATAGATTATTGCAAGCGGGTTCTATGCGAATTAGAACATAGGCAGACCTTATATTTGTCAATATTTTATACCGAGCGATAGCGAGGTATAAAATGAAGACAAATATTAGGTCTGACTATGTTCTAATTCGCATAGAGCCCAATTGCAATAATCTATTTCGATTCTAATATATTTAACAAGCGTTTTGAACATTCGAAGCGGCTTTTAGAGGACAATATTGTGTTTGACACTAGAATTACAATATGTCAGAAAACTGCATACAAACATACATAAACGGACATAGAGAAGTCTATATCAGTTATTTTATTTATACAAGTTGCTCATAAGCTTATGAATTAATACAAATAATCTATTGTGAAAAAATTGATACCTATATTTTAAAATCGAAGGGGGTATAAATTTGAGCTGGTTGTATTTCTGATTTTTTTATGATTGCTTAGTTATGTTATCTTTGAAGCCAAAAATGAAAAGAAAAGGAATAAAACTCATATTAATAATTCTATTAACGTTAAAAATTAAAATTCTTTTATCCAAATTGTACAGCATGATATGCAACTTAGATAAGATTTCATAACAACAACACATTCGTTGCTAGGTTACCGTTATGTCAATTTCGGTTCCGAGTCTTAAATTTAGTAACCGTTGTAAATTTCTATTGTCATTATTTGATGCAGCTTTTGGGTGATTTAAAACTTTTTTTACACACGAATATTGAATGAATAAAATGTGAAACTGTACATTACGCATGTCCTTTTTTTTTAAAAATATACGCATGTGCTAAAAATATTGTTGGAATTAGAACATAGCTTTGTTTCCAAGCATAAAGAGGAGACTCATATTAGAATAACAAATCGCATTCTTTATAAATGAACGTCATAATAAGGAGTTATTTACAGAGTGAAAAAAGGAAGTGTGTGGTAAAATAATTAAGTAAAAAAAAATGTTTTTGTGAAGTAATTATGACAACAATAAATTTCTGATATTGTCTTATTTTGTGAATGATATATTACTGGTATCCATTTAGCAAATGATGCGTTATTAATTGAAAGAATATCATCAATGGATCGATAGTGAAATTGAAGGATCTAGCATCTTTTATTTAATGATCTTTTACGAGTCAATGAAGAAATTTAGTCTCTTAAGAATATAAAAAAACATGTCTGGGATTAGAATATATCACCACCAAATGTGACAAATACATCATTAACACGAAAATCAAGCATATTGCATACCTGTTTTTTGTTTTTGTTTTTGTTTTTTTATCGTAGCATACTTTTCCTTTACAATTTTTTGGGGAAAATATGTAGATTTGCAACTTATACACTACATGCTTTAGAATCGGTTTGAATGATGCCTATTGATTCGTAATTTTAGTTTTTCACGAAGAGGTGAGGTTCAAAGTGTTGAAAAATCAAATGTTTTGAGAGAATTTATTTGAAATAAAACAAACGGTATTTTAGATTTTTCAGTAAATCCTTCGAATTATTAAATATCCACATATGATTAATCATTTCACCTCGGGCATGTATAGTTTAACAGTATGCTTGGTGCCTGTCTACAACTGCAGAAAAAATCCTGGTTCAATAGACAATTCAGTAGTTAAGCATGATCAATATCGTGCGATGCATCTTTCCTTGCACGGATTTTTGCATCACTTTGGTACCAAATACAGTTATTGAAGGCTTAGATTGTTATCGATACTGTTCAAATAAGTACGATAATCAAATAAAAAACAAATGCATATCAAATGAAGAAACAATGAAATAGATTAAAAATCGAGGAAAAAAATAGATGACCCTCTAGAGAATATATCTTGTTCGAGTACAGTCAAATGCCCGATAACTGAATTTAAATCAATAATACAAGATTAAAGTCTGTTCGCAAAGCGAAACACAAAAGTTTCAAAACCCAATTCTCAAATTAGATTTCAGACAAGAGTCTCTCAAGAGCCTATATCTTTCACCTGGGCCATGGCTAAAACAATGCGTCAAAATAATCCCAACATTTAAAGGTCTCATTTTCAAATTTTTGATATACATTGATATTATATGATCCAAAATTAAACTATTTTCCCCATTGGCAGCTATTTTTGATGGGGCATAGACCGACTGCCACCTTTTTGAAGAAGACCATATCAGGATCATTGTGCCTCACTTTGGTTCCAATTGGCCTAGCATTTTCAGAGGAGATCTTTGAATGATTTCCCATATGCATGGGGTCCAAGGTTAAACAATGTTCCCCGCTGACTGCTATTTTGGATGCTATGCGGACATGCCAGACACATTTTTGGAAGGACCATTACGATCAAGTATGTTTCCAATTGGCCATGTACTTTCAGAGAAGATCTTTGAATATATTTACCTATAGGGTCCAATGTTAAAACCACGTTCCCACTGGCGGTCATCTAGGATATGATGTGGACTTGCCGAACACATTTCTTAAAAGGGGTCACCTAAGTACTATTGTGACTAAATTTGGTTCCAATCGGTCCAGTATTTTCAGAGTAAGATTTTTGCAATATTGTCTAATTTTTGACATATTTCCCCGCTGGCGGCCATCTTGGGTAAAGTGCGGACATCCCGGACACAATTTCTAAACGGGACCACCCAAGGACTATTGTGACCAAGTTTGGTTCCATTGCCGCAGTGGTTTCAGAGAAGATCTTTGAATGCTTTCCGATAGGGTCCAATGTTTAAATCACGTTCCCGCTGGCGGCCATCTTGAATATGATACGAAGTTCCCGGACATTTTTTAAAGGGGACCACCTAAAGACTACTTTGACCAAGTTTGGTTCCAATTGGCCCCAGCGGTTTCAGAGAAGATGTTTGAATGAATAATTGACAACGGAGAGTTATGGGAAAAACTCACCTAGATGCTAATTAATACTTCACCTGGAATTGTTAGTTGCAATGGTACGTAACCTGTAATCACTGTAGGATACACTATACATTTATATACAAAAAAATATTAAGATGTAAATAAGTAACGATTATGGAAGTATTTTTGCAAAAAAAATGTAAAATTTATACAAAAACACGTCTTTTGCTCTTAATAATGTAACAAATATTTTGTTAATAAAGTCATAGCAGGGAATTTCTCTAAAAACTTAAAAGAGAGAAGTAAACCAAAGAAGATTTGACAACAAAATTTAAAGGGAAATAACCCATAAACCATATGCATTTAAAAAAATTGTGAAAAACAGTCAATAATTTCTACACAGGCACTTGGATTTTCTTCAAAATTTCAGAGTATTTAGATCTTGCTCTGCTGAACATGTTTACTTCTATCTGTTACAGTTGTTGAAATAAAAATAAAAAATGCATAAATTTAAAAAAAAAAATACGGAAAAGGGGCTGTAACTCTGATACGGATTTTCCGATTTTCTTTAAAATTCCACGGCAAAAAGATCTCAGAATTCTTGACAATCTTATCCCCGTTCAGATTTTTGATATCTGCAACGATTTTTGAGTTATTTGCCAAAAACAGAAATTTACCCCTATGTTCTATTTTTAGTAACAGCGGCCATGTTGTTTGGTCTACGGATTAACCGAACACATTTTGTAAACTACATAACCTGATAATGACCAAGGTCAAGTTTGGATTAAATTTGCCCGGTATTTTCAGAGGAGAAGATTTTTGAAAAACAGTTTACAACGGACGGACGGACGGACTACGGACGCCAAGCGATAGCAAAAGCCCATCCAGGTATAGCCAGGTGACTTAAAACAATTTTTCTGCAATGACTATGACAACAATGAATTACTCATTTATTTTGTGAATGATATATTACTGTTATCCATGTAGCAAAATTAAAGAAAATCATCAATGTATCTTTATTTAAATTAAAGGATATAGCATCTTTTATTTAATGATCTTTTACAAGTCAATGAAGAAGTTTAGTCTCTTAATGAAATGAAAACATGTCTGCGATTAGAGAACCACAATTATTGCCGATTTGTAGACAAACTTGCTGTTGATAAATATCATCATCAAATGTAATGTGACAAATAAATAATCAACACGAAAATCAAGCATACTGTACACATGTTTTTTATCGTAGCATACTTTTTCTTTAGATTTTTTTTTTCATTTTCTTTTTTTTTTTTTTTGAAAAATATGTAGATTTAAAACTTATACAACACATCTTTTTGAATCGGCATTAGGGGTTTATAAATGATGCCTAGTGATTCGTGATTTAAGTTTTTTACGAAGAAGCGAGGTTCAAAATGTGGAAAAATCAAATTATTTTAGAGAATTTATTTGATAAAACAAACGGGATTCAAGATTTTTCAATAAATCCTTCTACATGTGATTAATAATGTCACTTCGGGCATGTATAGTCTAACAGTATGCTTGGTGCCTGTCTACAACTGCAGAAAAAATCCTAGTTCAATAAACAATTCAGTAGTCTAGCATGATGAATATCGTGTGATGTATCTTTCCTTGCACGGATTTTTGTATCACTTTGGTACTAAATACAGGTATTGTAGATTATTATCCATACTGATCAAATAAGTACGATAATCAAATATAACTGCTTACCAAATGAATATGAAATAAAAATCAAGGGAAAAAAAGATGGCCCTCTATAGACTATATTTTGTTCGAGTACAGTCAAATGCCCCGACAACTGAATTTAAATCAATAAAACAATATTTAAGTTTGTTTGCAAAACGAAACACAAAATTATCCAAAACCAACTCCCAAATACCAAATAGATTTCAGAGGAGAAGATTTTTGAATAAAAAAATTCACGACTGAATGATGGACGACGGACAACGGACGACAAGTGATTAAAAAACGCTCACCCTGGAATAGCCAGGTCAGCTAAAAAAACAAATCAGCAGGAGTTCCCCATACCAATTAATCTATACATATAGTGGAAATTAAAAAATAACATAAACATAACATGCAGCAGAAAATTGATATTCTCAAATTAAGATTTTCGGCTTGCTTTATGACAACCAAAATGCTCCGTCATCTAAAGGAAACAATTTTTATGCACTATTTCAAACAAAACAAAAATGGGTAGGGGTCCCAAATATTACCTAGTAAGTAATAAATACTGCTGTAATCAAAATACAAATATAAATAAAAACTTCCCTTTTCTCAAAATTTTATTTTTCTTTTTGTATATTTTCCGTGGCAATTGTAGTGATTGTCTCATTTGATATGCTGTCGAACTCTTAGTTGACCCACACCTTTCAAGGATTTGATGTAAATAGATTCTCGGAAATATTTCAAAACAATGCAAACAATCATTTGCCCATATGTTCCCTATATAAGACTTCATATTTTTTAGCCCCCAAATGTATCCTTAATGAACCGGCTTTTATTTTGTTACCTTGCAAACCAAAATATACAGAGCCAACATCCTTAAAGTTTGAAAGTTCTTGGTCTAATGTTCTTTAAGATCGGGTTCGGACAAATTAAATTTGCTGCCAAAGAATAGAGAAAGCGGACACCGTGTTTGCAGACAGAAACACAAAGTCTCCCAAACGAACTCCCATATTACATTTCTGACCATTTCGAAACCCGATCAAAAATTTGAGAGGGTCCGCTTTATAAAAAAGCAAATACATACAAAATGTATTACTGAAACAGAGCATAACTAGAGGAATAAATCACGTTTTTTTTCAAAATTTAAGTTTTTGTATTGTTTTCATGCCTTGTTTTTTTTTCTGAATTTCTCAACACCATTGAAGCTGATGTAACATGACACACAACCTTCCTATGAATTTTTTGATATAATCAACAACGTTAAAAATGTCATTTTCCCATTGGGTAATTATGGAAGACCCACCCCTATTAGAACCCCCAAATATATCCCTGATTCACCATGGTTTAAAATTCTTTGTATGTGGCAAATCTTATATAAAGGGAGCTTATATCTTATAAAGTTTTAAGGCATTTAGTCAAATGAACTTGTAGATCTGTCTCCAACCAATTCAACCAGACGAGAATAAATGAAGAAGAATAATAATAAGAAACGCAACAAAGACAATAAATCTCCAAACCTAAAGACGTATTTACAGAGATGTGTAAAAATTATATAAAACATTTGATCAAAACTCGGCACATTATTTTAGTTTATAATACGCAATACAAATATGTAATATAACTTAAATACAGACAACATTACATGTACTTTTTTGTGCGAAGAAAAAATAATTTACTCATCTTACGGAAAAAACTCGGATGCTTGTTGTTCAAAGAGCAAAGTAAATGAGAGCCCAACAGGCAGTCTTCAAAGAATAGTCCAAGGACAATGGCAAGTTACTTCGAAACTAATTCGTTTCATAATTGAAATTCGTTTCATAATTGGATCGTTCGTGCTTCTACAAGATCGAACTTACATTTCTGAAAGATGCGATAACATCCGCATTTGGTTGACGGAAAAAGCATAGAGATACATAATTTGGTGCCAAACGGAAGTTTTGTTTCTTTGCTTCACTCTATCATTATAAAACATTAACTTACTGGCGGTTCTAACAAAAGCAAGATAATGGTTCCTCTCCACACCGACAATTTATCTCCGCTTCATTCCGGAAAAAATGTTAATGGCAACAGTAAACTATTATTGTCATCATAGCCAGAAAATAGTTGTATAATATTTTGTATATTCGTATTGTTTCCTTTTTTTGCTGTCACTTTTAAAAACTTCAACTAATAAAAAATTAAATAAATGGCTCGAAAAATTTTTGTATGGATAAAATGGATGTGGCTTTGCTCGACATCCAACAATTAATTCCGCTCAAACCGGTGCTAAGGGCCGTCTTCAACTGACTATGAGGTATGGGCATAGCTCATTGTTGAAGGCCTCGTGGTGACTTCAAGATGAAGAACAACAATAAAAGCGTTGTTCCATTGTTTGTTCTTCCCAAGTATTAGTAGAGATTTTGTCTCATTTACTTTTACTCCGATCCATATCTCTTCATTGCTACTCTTGAAAGATATGATTAAGGTTTTTCGGGGGTATAAGCAAAATCCATCAGATTTTCTCGATAGTTTGAAGAATTAATTGACGTGCCAAAAAAATAAATAAAAATGGGGGTCATGGTCCATATCAGCTCACAATCTTTCAGCGAAAAAAATTGGGATTTTTTAGTTGAAATGTAAAGGAAAATTGCCATTTTTCAAAAATTATTTAAGTTACATTCATGGGAATTTTGACTGATTTGATATATTGCTAGCCCCTGTATTGATCTTTCTAAAAACAAAATGAAAAATGGGGATCAGGAACCTTATACAGTAATTGTTTCACAAAATCTAAATTTTCGTAGTGATTTCTTCGTAATTTTTTTTGAAAATTACTTCCCTTATTTAAATTTACATTTAAAAAATTACAGTGCAAATACCTTTCTCAATTTTTCGCAACAATATGAAAAAGAAAGGAAATGGGGTAAATGTCAAGGAGACAACATCCCATATCCAGGTTAAAACGACCAAAAACAAAACATCTAGGGGTCACCATATGGTCTTCAACACAGTGAGAACCTCACACCATAATGAATGCTTGAGTATGAGAAAAGGGTCCATCATTTTTGTTTTAAGCAAAATAATGTTAAGATTTGTCCAAATTGTAAAATATTTCTATATTTCTTACATTAAACAACACCTATTAAGCATGAAACATAAAAAGGCGGAATACTACCGAACCACCTTAAGAAATACAAGAACTTAATAAATCGCATAAAAGGAAATATCGATCAATAAAGCAACTAGAAAGCAAAATCAAGTAAACATTTAATGCCTTGGAAGGCAAGAGCAAAGCAACTTACCCAATGCGATACCGACAAGGCACAATATTACTGCAGCCTTCATCGTTTACTGTTAAGAACGCACCTTACAGTACACGTAGTCTCTTATTACGCAGATTGTCCTGTCTGACACAGTCAAAATTACTATATTTAGGGGTAACATTGGGTGTATTCCTTTGAGCACAAATACATTTTTATTAGAGCAGCGTGAGTTTGACAGTTTTTCTCGATACCGGTTTTGTTATTGTTATTTATTTATTTTTTTTTTGTCGTTCTCAAACCACTTATCAGAAAATATAGATGCTTTACATTGGTTTATTTCATTATTTGATTGTATCCCTTTAAAACCATAGATATCGACAAATCCGTATATGCACCATATGCACTATATTGATCATTAAAAATGATAAGGAAGTCGCGTGAAAATTTTGCTTATCAGCTAAATTTTTCATTGTATGCCCTTACATACAGCTCGTATTCTTAAGAACTCAACTGGACTGCTTTCGGTACAATATTTTAATTTTTAGAGGTTTAAAATCAAAGACACGCCATGGAAACGTCCACAACAATTTCTTCAAGTGAGAACCGAAAGGGTTATTATTTCTTCAGAAGCAATAAATGACTTCCTATAAATTAATTATTATTGAAATAAAATCAGTATCAGTTTAATAATTAGGGTAACAGGAAACATCAACAATAACTGAAAATTTCTATTACATGCTATAAAATGCCAGGGAACTACACAAGAAGAACACAAATAAGACAAATACAAACAACGATATGAACTGAGGACAGCAAGACTTGGTACCAGCACTAGCAAAAGCCATAGGTGGGGATAAACGAGTTTATGTGCAAACATGCTCTTTAGATGTCCCGGTTCTCCATAGTATAATAAACTAAATACAGGTAAACTACTAACACAACGACCACGATCTTGAAGGAGAGATAATGAAAATGCGTAAATTTGAAAAATAGGTCAAGGGGTGATCGCCTGTAATCTGCCAGCTAGCCGAAGGAGCCTAGTCTGCCCCTGCAACACTGTCGACCTACACATGAAATAGTAAACTCAAAGCATTCCGAAGGGTTTGGTCAAGAATCATCATATATTTCAGTTGACATATATAATACAAATAATATAAATGACAGGCCAGTGAGTATCTAAAATTTTCAGGTCACAAGATCTCAAGAGCTAATTAAACAGATGTAGTCAGAATTTCTTATTGATATCCCCAATTACGTGAAGAATGTAATTTACGTCAAATTTTTATCAGGATTTTTAATCAGTTTCTGGCATTTTTTTTTAAATTTCTGGAAAGATCAGGATTAGAAATACCATTACCAATAAGCTACTTGCGATAAATGCCATATTTATGTTGGCCCGATACGGCCATTTCGCGTTTTCTACTTTCACTTTCCACAGAGCGAAAACAAGAAATCGAGAAGGCGAAAACGCTAAAACGCGAAATCGAGAAGGCGACAACGCGAAAACGCGAAAGCGGAATCACGAAAACTCGAAATGAATATCATTTCATGTTTCGCTTCGCGTTTTCGCCTTTGCGATTTCGCGTTTTCGCTTTCGCGAAATTCGCGTTTTCGCGATTTCGCGATTTCGCGTTTTCGTCTCGGAAGTAAAGATCTAACGCATGCGTCATTTGAAACAATAATGTGGCCATCTCAAACTTCAACTGAAAAACAGTATGTGTTATGTTGTGACCAAATACAATAAACTAATGAACTGTATTAATTTTTGAATTGAATTTATACGGATGTAATTACTACTCAGACCAACTTTTGTATTTTGTATACGTTTTAAGACTTTCATATGTTAGATTCTCTCCATGCCGTATGTGTAATATAATTAAAAGATGAAATGATATTTTATAGTAAGCAAGTTTTAATTGATGTGCATTGCTTAATCCGCGTCCAGGAAATTTAAAAAGACGTATTCAAATTAAGAAATGAAAGAAAATTTTTGGGATGCTTGTTAGTAAAACACCAGGTTATTCATTAAAAAATACATGATTGTCAAAATGGGGGTTCCAACCGACGGAACACCCCCCTCTCCCCTCTTTTAGATCCGCTAATGGTTTCTTAAATTAAACCTAAGGTCCTGTTAGTTTTCGAACTAGAAGAGACCACATTAGTTCAAACCCCGTCAGTACCCTTTATAATTCCAAAACGTTAAACTCAGTGAAAGTGCTATAGAGATAACCGACTAACATGAAAAAACATACAAACATGAAAAGTAGTGATCGAGGAGATATGCTATAGATAAAAAACTACATACACATCAACCATCTAAATATGTTTATTACATATCAATACATGTACTAAACATGAGGTTGCTTGAATCTAATGAAACACTTACACAAGTGTATGACCCTGGGCAGAGAGGGTCGGGGCTACTGTCTTTATATGTTGTGGTTTGAGTATGAGTAAAGGTTTACTTTTTGCCATCTTGCTGTATTAAAGATGCTATTTTATATGCCAGATATACTGAGACATGCTAAATGTATTAAGCTTCCTTCTCTTTACGATCAATCCAAACCGGTTTTGTTACTTTTCGTTGGCTTGTCTTTTTTTCATGGCTGGCCCGATCCCTTTTGGAAACTCCCTTGGACCCCTCCCCACCTTTTCAGTCCATTGTTTCACTTCCAGCTAGGTGCAAACAACACCGGTTCGTTTTTTTTACTCGCACATATCGTTCTTTCATACATCACAAACCTTCACTTTTCCTCCTTTCTAAACACAATAAAAGATTTTCTGTTTATTTTTCTTTCGTAATTAGACATAAAACGTTAATAAACGTCCTATCTATACTGCTCTATTACAAGAATTACACCCAACCAACAAAACCGAGAACTCAAAAATAAAAAAAAATGCGTTAACTATTTTATACCTAATTGATTCGTTTTGGATTGACAGCTCAGTTCTACCGTAGTCAAATTCGACACTTTTATAAATGCACCCCCGGTGAAACTGTACACCGTGCAATCAGGGTAGCGAGTAACTGTACGCAGGGTAGTGCAAAACAAACTAAAAATAGGCATGCAGACGAAAAAAAGTTGATTAATTTTTCATTTTATATGGACATTATGCTTTACTTCGATTATTATGAGATTTGGAGGTGCCAATTAATATTTTGTGTCAGTTGTAGGTTGTTTTGATTGCTTATAACTGTATAATTAGCAAAGGTTTTATTGTACGCAATTTCACCAGGGTAGGACTAAGCGTACAGTAGGTAGCGACTAACTAAAAGTCGAACTGTACGCAGGGTAGGATTTTAATTGTACGCAGTGTATGACTAAGTTTACAAACAAATACGCGTGTCATGCCCTACAAAGAGTATATGTTCACCCTGAATGAAACCGAAATGTTAATATGCCATTGCTATGAGCTGTTTTGTTTACTTGGACTAATGTCAGTATCGTTGGAATAATGAAAGTCTGTAGATAAAGGCAATACTCCATAAGCCACAGTCATATGAGCTTGCCATGGATAAGAAACACATAAGTTGCAACATTTATTATATGTGATCATTTTAATACGGTTTTGAATCACTTTCCTTCCGGAGACAGTTTTATTTTTGTATGTAAAAAATCAATATATCAATGCACTGAGAGGGAATCGGCACTAATAAATGAACACTATTGAGCTATTTATATTTAATCGATTTGCAGCGCTTCAGGTTAATTTTTTTTCGTCAATCAAATTTTAGTTTAAGACTGTCATGAAGAATTATAAATGAACTTCAATTTCATAATTAGTTTGTTTTTCCCGGTTTCCCTGAAATTCGGGTACTAGAGGCACGTTCCGAAGAGAAGAAAAACAAGGCTTTTCATTGCTTAGTGAAATATATGCTAAAGAGTGTGTTTCGGTCCTATTTCCTGCATTTGAAAAAAAAAATGAATTCCATCATCAACGAAAGAACTTGAAAAGCATGTATTTTATTTTTGATAGAAGCATATATTTTTAGAAATTTAAAAGCTCGATTTTTAATATCTTGCAAAGTATAGCATTGTTTTCATACAACATCAGTAAGGGATTACTGGTAACATAATAGCAGTTAATTAGGGAAAAGCACAATCAAATACATGCATGTTTTCGAAAATTCCGTCATAAAAATTAACACATTTTGAACTTTGCACGACACATTCTATATTTAGACAATATGATTCAGAGATCCCCAGAAGAAGTCAAGGTGTGTTTTTTTTTTATGTCTGTGAAAAAAAAGAAAAATTGAATACATCAAATAGAAAGCTTGGTTCCATTGAATATAATATGGTATCTCCACTGACAAACAGTATGAGAATATCTTCAACAATGTGCAAAAATGTACTGATTCTTTTATTTAGGTAGTATGTCAATGATTTAGTCCTACCCTGCGTACTACTTAGTTGCTACCAACTGTACGCTTAGTCCTACCCTGATTTTTTTGGTGTACACGAACTCTTTTGGTTATTGTGACTTTATTAAAAACAAATACGGTTACATATTTGATACAAATAAAGGTTAATAGTGTAGTTTTCCTTTACAATTGCCAATACACATTTAAATATGGTACAAATACTATATAATAATGAAGTTACTTTTCGTCTGCATGTCTATTTTTGGTTTGTTTTGCACTATCTTGAGTACAGTTAGTCGTTACCCTGACTGCACGGTGTACAGTTTCACCGGAGGGTGTAAATGTAGGAATTAATTTACGGGGAAATGCCTTAAAAGAAGTAAGGGAGAGATTAATCTGTCAGTGAAAATATCCCCTACAGTAACGATCTAATGTAATTGTTTTGACAAATTTGTCCATTGTGACATGATCTTGTTCACACACAAACCCAATTGACCTTATATCAAATTTAAAAGATGCACACCAATTTAAACTTATTCTTACTATAAAATAATTTTATCATTTCAACTTCTAATTACATTACACATAATGTATGGAGAAAATCTAACATATGAAAGTCTTAAAACGTATACAAAATACAAAAGTTGGTTTGAGTAGTAATTACATCCGAATAAATTCAATTCAAAAATTAATACAATTCATGAGTTTATTGAATTTGGTCACAACATAACATGTTTTTCAGTTGAAGTTTGAGATGGCCACATTATTGTTTCAAATGACGCATGCGTTAGATCTTTACTTCCAAGGCGAAAACGCGAAAACGCGAAATCGCGAAATCGCGAAAACGCGAAATCGCAAAGGCGAAAACGCGAAATCGCAAAAACATGAAGTGAAATTCATTTCGTGTTTTCGTGATTTCGCTTTCGCGTTTTCGCGTTTTCGCCTTCTCGATTTCGCGTTTTCGCGTTTTCGCTCTGAGGAAAGTGAAAGTAGAAAACGCGAAAACGCGAAATTGCCACATCGGGCCACCATACATATTTAGATATCAAATGTTCACATTTATTTTAAAACTTCTTGAATGTTTTTTTAACAGCTATTAAATATATAACCCTTTTGTAAAACTAAGATTACGTTCATTTACATCGTCTAGAGTAGAACAAACGTGTGCAAATCTTTCCAATTGAGAAATATACATCCAGTTGGATCTTCTTTGACATTGACCAAATATCTTCAAAAAGTTCTTATAAACAACTAAAAAGGGTGAAAAAAGTTTTTTTTTACTATACAGGTAGTTAATTGCTTCCACGGAAAGCATAAATTAATTTTACTTTCCCGAAAAAACGAATTAGAAATAACCTTCCCAGTAACTGAGGAATTTTCAAAATGAAATAAGAAACAATAACAAGGAACTGGTAATCTAAAAGTTTTAAATTTTAATTTCTGACAAGGATTCAAAATTACGAATTAAGAACTAAAGATAACAGGTTACACCTGAAAGGAATGAAAATTTTAATCACCTGTTCCAATCCGCTACAGAACCCTGCAACAAAAAACGCAAAATCAGAAGAAAATCGTGATCAACGATATGAACTCATGTCAGCTGGACTAAATACCGGTATAAGCGAAGGTTAGTGGTACTTTTGTGTGTGTGTGTGTGTGTGTGTGTGTGTGTTCCCATTATCTTTGAAACTAAATTAAAATACGATTTAAACATATACAAAACTATTATCTGAAACAAGAAGGGAAAGGGACAAAATGTAATTCGAAAAGCTGAGTTGAATGTGCTAAACTGCATTTAAAAAATTAAAAGTCAGATTTGGGTTGGGTTTGATTTTCGGACAAAACAGTGATTTTGCAGCTTTTCTATTGTGACGTCATAATAAACTGACAGATGTGAAACGTTATAATTTGCCCAATTGACTGCTGTTTTGCTCCATTTTCTCATAGAAAAGTTTAAAGCGGGACACCTTGTATAATTTCACAGTTAAACATTTTTTTTCGTTCAAAAATAGATCATATTATAAACAATCTATTTTATCTCGCCGGGACGAATGTCCGGGGAGCTATTGTCATCACCCCGGCGTCGGCGTCAGCAAAACTTTAACTTGGCGTGTGGAATGCAGACCTGAAGAACTAGGATGTTGATAGTTGGTATGTGACATCTTTGTGATGAGAGCTTTCTTTTGGTACCATACTTGTAGACATTTTGACCTTGACCTTGCCCTTTAGGGCAATTTAAAAAAAAACCATTAACCTTTCCTCTAGAAGGTAGACTTTTATTTGTAGGGTGTTCATATTTAATTTGTAACTTCCTTATGATGAGAGCTTTATAATGGTACCATATTTGTAGACATTTTTTGACCTTGATATTGCCCTTAGGGCAATTTTTGAAAAACTTTGACCTTAATTCTAGAAGGTAGGCTTTTAGTGGTAGGATGTTCATATTTGGTATGCGCCTTCCTTATGACAAGACCTTTCTAGCTGTACCATATTTGTAGACATTTGACCTTGACCTTGCCCTGAGGGCAAATTTTTAAAACTTTAATCTTGCCACTAGAAGATGGGTTTTTAGTTGTAGGGTGTTTATATTTGGTATGTAACTTCCTTATGATAAGAGCTTTCTATTGATACCATATTCGTAGACATTTTGACCTTGACCTTGCCCTAAGGGCAATTTGAAAAAAAAACAACTTAACCTGGTTTCAAGAAGGTAGGCTTTTAGAAATAGGGTTTTCATATTTTGTATGTAACTCCCTTATGATGAGAGCTTTCTTCTGTTACCATACTTGTAGACATTTTGACCTTGACCTTTCCCTTAGGGCAATTAAAACAAAACCTTTAAACTTGCTTCTAGAAGGTAGGCTTTTAGTGGTAGTGTGCTCATATTTGGTGTGTAGCTTTCTTTTGATGAGAGCTTTCAAGTGGTACCATAATTGTACACATTTTGACCTTGACCTTGCCCTAAGTGCATTTTTAAAAATCTTTAAACATACTTCTAGAATTAAGTTGTTTAGTGGTATGTTGGTATGCGACTTTTTTTGTGAGGAAAACTTTATGATGGTACCTTATTTGATGACAATTTGACTTTTACCTTGCCCTGAGGGTCAATTTTTTTAACCTTAAAACTTGCTTCTAGAATTAAGTTGTTTAGTGATACGGTGCTCATATTTGGTATGTGACTTTCTTGTGATGAGAGCCTTCTTTTTGTTAACATCACTTCCATTGCAACTTCGGTATTCTACTGACGTTGTTACACAAATATGTAAAATCTCATGTATAAAGGTTCATTTTGAAGCTAAACTAAGCTTTCCAAATTTACCTCGTGCTTTCTAAATTTAGGTGGAAAAACGGCTAAAAATGACAAATAGAGCGTAGTGCGACAGTGTTTTACCAGCAGACTAGATTCCTTGAGCTAGCCGGCAGTTTAGCGGCGAGCACTCTCTGACCCTTCTTTCAAAATTACGTTTTGTCTTATGCCTTTTTTTGTTCCAAGATAGTGGTGATTGAGTTAGTAGTCTAACTGTATTGGGTTTTATTCGCATGTTTATGATACTATAGGGAAACGGGATAGAGAAAGGGGAGGTTTGGGTACCCATAAACCAGTTTAACCCTACCACTGGCTTTTGCTAGTGCCGGTGCCAAGTCCGGCTATCCCGAGTTCCTATCGTTATTTATGTTTGTCTCTTGTTTTCATTATTGTTTTTCTGGTGCAGTTTGCTTGTAAATTGTGGCATGTGATTGTAGTTCCTGGCCATTGTAGGTGTTTGCTGTTTTCCTGTTTTTGTAAATCTGTGACCTGAGTAGAAAAAATATGCATGGTCAACCATATTTTTTTAATTGCAGATTTCATGTTCGACTTGGTAGAATTGGTTCTTCAATAGCAAAGTCTCATGGATATGAATATAAGTGTATATTTACCTTAAGGTAGAAGACCTAGGTTAAGGGAGATAACTCTTTAAATCAGTCAGGCGTTTGAAATAGTCTATTTCATAAATCTTTTCAAGCTTTAAAGTCATCCATGTTATTTAAAAGCTTAAAAATATTTGTAAAAATGAGCTTAACAAACATATAATTAATGACTTTTAAGACTTATGTCCCTTAACCTAGGTCTACCTCCTTAATACAACCCAATCTGCATCAACCAATTTCATGATTTTGTTCCCCAATGTGCTTTACATGACCGGTAACAAGAAAGAAATATATTTTTATGTTTGGCCCCACATTTAAGATAAAATAAAGTGAATGATACACATATTTTTTTAATAGATATGGATTAAGTTTGAAAAATTCACTGGCTGCGCCCAAACCCATATAGATATATTGATTTTTTCTAATTGCATTTGTTTCAACAAATCAATTTCAATCCAAATATTATTTTCAGTAACGGATCCAGACGGATCTAGACTAACCGCTTAAAAGGGGGCCGGAACCCAATTTTCCGAATTAAATACTCATAGGGATTTTAAATATTTTCCAACCTAATTGAGGCACCCCTTTGTACTTTCCTTGATTCGCCATTACAAAAACCTGATTTGGTGCTTATCCATATAAGCTGAAACTCACAAAATAATTCTCCAAATATCTAAAAAGATTAAATTTTAGATGCAGTATAATGGAATCGTTTGTGCTTTTCATTTTCCTTTGAGGATAACATTTAGAGAAGTATGCCCTACGATGACATACTCCCACGATTATCTAAAATTACATATGAGTACGTGAAATTCTATTTTTTTCTATTTGATTCTATTGGATTTATATATATATAAAGCTTGAATTTAAATCTATTGTATATGTCTCTGGTATTAGTTTTTTATTCCTTGCCTATGCCTTTGTTGTAAATCTAACATTATTGGAAAGTGGGTCATTAATAGTCTGTTAACAGTATTATGTTTTATGATTAACAGCAAAAAGTGTTTTATTTCCCTTTAACAGTTAACAGGTAAACAGTTAACATCAAATGATACAAAACAGTTGATAATTGATTTATTCCATTAAAACACTAACAACCAGCTGAAAAAGCATAGCCATCCTAGCATTCTTCACTTATCTTTCAGTTAAAATCAATTTTTAAACAGAGCATCTTTTTCATGTAAGTACTACAAATGGTTTATCTGTGCATGCCTTGCATGTGTATTATAGAAACATGTTTTTTTACTATCTTTCACGAATTCAAATTTCCTGTCAATTTGACGGGCAAGTCAAATTATGTTTGAGAAAGTACAAATGGGAAGTACTCGCCCGATTGTGTAAGTTGGGTAGAAAAATGAACGTAAAGACTGCAGTTAGGAGAAAAATTTAAGGTAGAGACTGATATTTGAATGTTTAACTTCAATAAAAACCTCTTTATAAAATTCGAAATTTTTATTTGGTCATTTTTTTATGTTCTTTTGTAGTCAGTTCTCACTATGACAATGGACACCGTCATAGAGATCAGCTAAACTCGGACGTAATCCTCCGTGTAAAAATCATCCTATTGTTAAGCCAATACACAATGAACGGAATGACGACACTTTATGAGTATACCAAGGAGCAAGATTTAAACTAATGGTCATAGCTAATGGTCATAATAAACAAATACAATCAAAGGTAATTCTAGCAAAACTAATAGAAAATTTCACGGTGATGTCACATTTACATTTTGATCAATCACAGAGCAGATAAAATGCAAACAAACCAAACCAGAATTCATTCGAGCGATGCTGGACTCTAGACTTCATAAAGCATATGGGAAATCAGCCAACTTTAATGTTATTATGTTATTATTTACTTCAATTTCGATCTTGAATTTTATATAAGGAATATTTCATGATTAAAATCTTACAAAGATTTCATCAGATTAATTTTTAAAAAAAGGTGTGTGTACTCCCTGAGAGCACTACTGATTTCCCTGAACACATGTTTCACCACCAAAAACATCGATATCCCGTATGGGCGGAATTATCCATATCCTGAAGTGGGGTTTATTTTGACAGAGATATCTGTCATTCATATTCATAAAAAAGGTGTTTACAAGCTTCCAGGTGTATGTGTTGGTGTAAGGAAAGGTGTGTAAATGGTACATGTGCAAGAGAAACTCTGTTAACTGTTATATATAACAAAATACCGCAGTAACTATTTATTCAGCTTCCGTTATATAGATGATATTTTGTCACTTAACAACCCTCGCTTTCGTGATTTTCTAAAGCAGCGGCATAGTGAGTTTACATCTCCCAACTCAATCGCTACTCAAAAGCCTGTGGTCGATATAGTGACTACTTTGATCGGTTGCTTACAAATTGGCTACTTAAGCTACTTATGTTGCCCATAACTTGAGGGCATCACTTCAGAAGTTTTACGACATCACGATCTTGTGGACCGCTATGGGATATCTGTTTCCCAGATGACAACAGATCTTTCTCTTTGCCACTAAAGTTTGTCTTTCCACTACCGGATTTGATTTTACAACCGGAGTTGACATGTTCAACACGGCGGGTGTATTATAAGAAGCAGGAGATGCTTACTCTACCTGTGCACCTGATCTCACCCATGGTTTCTTTATTGGATCCGTCTTGTTCATTTTTGTATATGTGCATGTCTTCATTTTCTTTTTTTGTGCCGTTATCATGTTATGTCTTTGTTTCTTTGTTTTTCTGTCGTTGCCATAGTCCTTGGATTGTTCGTTTTAGACTGACGGTTGGGTTCTCACATACTTTATTGCAGATGCGCATTTCATTAACTTATGTATCATCAGTGCAGAAGAAACCAAAACATTGGGAAGTCCATTAAACGGGAAAACGTGTAAATCCTGATAGAGAACAAATAACCAAAAGGGTCTAGATAGGCCAAAACTCAGCTAAGGACAGAGCTATGCATGAGAGAGATACTCCTTAGTTTTAAACATAATTTTGTAAAATTTAGATATTGCAAATTTCAATAAAGTCGGTTTTCTGGTCAGCACCGAAGTACTGACTACTGGGTTGGTGAATACTCTCGGGGACTAGCAATCCACCAGCAGAGACATCGACACAGTGGTAATAAATAACAAAATATCGATGCTACTGTAAATTTATTTTCTGCATATGCGAATTTCGACAACTTATGTCTCAACAGTACAGAGGAAACAAAAACATTCGGAAATCCATTAACCGAAAAACGTGTAAAATTCAAGCTTGTAGAAAACAACCACAGGGTCTATATAGATAAGCCAAAATTCAGCTTAGGACACATCTATGCATGAGGGAGATACTTCTTTGTTTGAAACACAATTTTGTAAAATTCAGATATTCCAAGTTTCAATAAAGTCGGTTTTCGGGTCAGCACCGAAGTACTGACTTATGGGTTGGTGAATACGCTCAGGGACTTACGGTCCTCCAGTAGAGGCACCGACCAAGTGGTAATAAATAACAAGATACCAAGTTACTGCAAATTGCAAATTTCAATAAAGTCGGTTTTCTGGTCAGTACTGACTACTGGGTTGGTGAATACTCTCGGGGACAAGCAATCCACCAGCAGAGACATCGACACAGTGATAATAAATAACAAAATATCGATGCTACTGTAAATTTATTTTCTGCAGATGCGCATCTCGACAACTTATGTCTCATCAGTGCAGAAGAAACCAAAACATCTGAAAGTCAATTAACCGGAAAACGTGTTAAAGTAACTTAGGGGCCGTCTTGAACTTTCTATGAGGTATGAGCAAAGCTCATTGTTGAAGGCCTCATGGTGACTTCAAGATGAAGAACAACAATAAAAGCGTTGCTCCTTTACTTGTTTTTTTACCATGTATTTGTAGAGACTTTGTTTCATGTGCATTTACTCCATATCCTTTTATTCACCATTTAATACCGAAGTTACTGTGAATTTACTTTCTGCATATGCGCATTTCAACAACTTATGTCTCTTCAGTGCAGATAAAACCTACACGTTTGGAAGACCAGAAAGTCAAAAATGTTCCAAATCTGATAGAGAACAAATAACCAATATGATCTAAATGTTAAGCCAAAATCAGCTAAGGACAGAGCTTTGCATGAGGGAGATACTCCTTAGTTTTCAACGAAATTTACAAAAATTTAGATATTGTAATTTTCCAAATATAATCGGCTTTCTGATAGAGAACAAATAGCCATTGGATCCAAGTAGAAAGCAAAAAATACAGCTAAGGACAGGGCTATGTATGATAAAGATACTCCTTAGTTTAAGACATAATTTTGGCAAATTTAGATATCTCATTGGATTCTAGATTAGCAGAGACAGATCAATATTCTTTGTTTTATGCAGTCGAAAACTCCCCACTCACCTCCCCTCGCGACGTGTCGTTCATTATCCAAATCGGCTTATTCAATCTGCTTCCGAAATGTGATCAATATCTTCTTTATTAAAATTTAGTCATGTTAGTCAAGGTTATAAAAATAAGAAATCGAAATAGTGGAATAGCTTTGTTGTTTTATTATGAGAATCGACTGCTTACATTTTTTAATATATGAAACTGGTAAAGTTTACACTTTAAAGGGCATTCAGCTATTTTTTAACTTATATTTAAGTCTATATACAAGTAATCAAATAATGTTTACTTGCCCTTAACTTTATTGAATAGTAGTTGATATATTTTCTGTATTGATGCAATAATGTTGTATGGTGTTGCAAAGCCACAATACAAATAAAAATCATGGAAATTACTGAGTATCGAAATGAATCACAGGCGAAATTAACACACAGATAAACTAAAGTCAAACTAATAGTGAGCTCTTTTACAATTAAACAAGATACTTGAGTATGGTGACACAATGACAAAAAGTGCATACAAAATATAATGATATGGAATTTACTGAAATTAAAATTAAGTTTTGAAACAAGTTAGTGACTAGATTATTTGAAACCAGTACATTACTACGATTTACTGAAAAAAAATTTAAATGAAATTCAACATATTTGCCCCCGGGATATTTGAATGGGCAAAACTTCGGTTAGAACTCAGAAATATTCTGTTGTATCCTAAATTATAGGTTGGTAAGGGAGATAATAAAGCAGTCTGAATATAGGGGAGAGAAACTGTACTTTTGACGTTCGTCGTTTTTATACTGTCTGCACTGAGACAGCAACATTACAATGTCTGATGTTAATCATACCTTGTCATATACAGAGATATCAGATGTCTGATGATAAAGACCAACTTGATTAATTGACAGAAAAACTTGTCGGTTAACTCTTTTACATAATCTTTTTCGAATTTATTGGGAAGTCTTCTGTGTGTGTCTATAAGATCACGCCGTCTATGTTTGAACCGAAAACATCAAACAGAGATTATGTAAGCATATATGATCAAATATTCGGAAATTGTAAATTACACAATCTATATATATTACACAATTAACATACTTAAATTTTGGTCGAAAACATATGAATATTTTTCGTATGTAGATTTCCAAGTTAGCCATATTTCAAAATCACTCAAAAATAAGTTTGAAATATATACAATGAGCATGATAAATAAAGTTGTACGTAAATTTTGAAAATTATTTCCCACAAAGTGTTTTCTGATGTTTTCCAAAATTAATACTGAGAAGTTAAAAACATGAAAATTTTACATTCAAAATGAGCACATTGTCAATTATTTTCAGAGAACCTTTATTTTTTTAATGAAACAACAAAGGCATAAATGATATATACAATCAAAATCTTCTGTTTTGATAACTATTAAGCGAAATGGAAATTGACATATTCTGTCGACCTGTAATACATTATGTCTATTCCATACAATATAAAATTCTAAATTTTTTTTGGCAAATTGTTTTATTTTATCAAGGAATTTATTTCTTTTTTTTACTATTATAATTTTTATTTACCGATGACGTTACCATTACCATTTAGCCAATATCGATTCCAACACTAATGATAAAGGGCCAAGAACATTTTATTTATTGCAAATTACTTCTTTCTGAAAAGGATAGAAAAAAGTCCATATCACGATGTAAAATACAAATGTACGTTATAATAGATATTTATCTTAAGTTCATTTTTGCCTTCAATTACGAATTACTTCCTATCTCAATAGTTCTGTATCGTATACACCACAAAATTACATTCATAAGGTCTGGTAGATATCTCCTTCAATGTGGTGTTTCAAATAAGTATGAGCAGCATTCATATACAAGAAGCAAACGATATTAAGTAAACTCCATCAGTTGTCTTCTGGACCTAAAGCGGACAATTTCACAAGTACTTGATATGAATATGTAAGTGTTGTATTGTAGAGGGAAATTAAAACCCCACACTTTCTTAGTCGCTAATCATAGCCTTCCATTCGATGCACGTTTTTGAATAATAAAGTGTTTCTTCTAACTTTTTATGCCCCGCCATATAATATAAGTTGGCATGATTTATACATACAATAGCACAATATATTTATAATTTTTTTTTATTTTTATTTTCTACCTGAGAAGACAATTTCACCTGTGCTTGATGTTAATATGGGAGTGTTGCATTGAAAAGATTTTAATATCACACTTCTTGACGCTTATCTTAGCATCGATGCACGTTCTTGTATAAATAATTTTCTTTATTAATCAAATGCTCATAAATAAAAATATTATGTAAGCTGTGCATGATATGTAGGCACTATATAATGGAAGTGTTTTGAGCTTTCTGATCTAAAAACCAACACATTATTTTAATCACACATCAAGCTTTGAAGTATCCATTTTATTAATAATTTATTGCAAAGAAAACTTGGAGAAAAAAAAATACTCGCGAGATACATTACAGTAAAGGGAAACAATATTCATCATAATCCCCTTTTAATAACAGCTGTAAATAGGCTTTATTGACCATCTAGATAACTTCAGTTAAAATGTTAGGCTAGTTCAGAACAGAATACAGACCGGTCGACAAATACAAATAAATATATAAACAAAAAGTATGTAAATGTTCCATCGGGAAGTCCTCATCTGTTGTAGGTGTAATATAGCCCTCATCAAATTAAACATTCCTCTCATTTTACATGATATTAGGAATCTCATCTAAGAGACCCACTTAAGACAAACTACGGACAACACCTAAATAACATATATAATGAGAGTACTTTCCATTCATACAATTAAGCATGTCTTCAGCGCTTATCATAATTAAATCGAAATAGTTTTGTTTTCAATCAGCTTTAACTTGTTTTTCGGTTAATGGACATCCAAATGTTTTGGTTTGATATGCACTGATGAGACGTAAGTTATCGAAAGACGCATATACAGGAAATGAATTCACGGTAACTTGATATTCTATTATTTGTTCTTCATTATGAAATGTAATATCTGAACCACACAAACAATGACCTTTAAATTTGAATGTCAAAGTAATTGCAGAGGTAATTTGTAATCACCATTTTGTTACATAGTTCTTGTAAGAGTACAAAGGAATTTAATACCATTTTTTGTATATCACCAGAAGAGCACACAGAACCCTTTCTCTTATTGCATATAATTATAATAAACAAGTGGCTGTAGTGATAAAGAGTTGAAACAATGGTCTGAATACATAGTTTCTGAAAATATATCGTCTTACGTTCTTTATAGTATTCTTGACAAAATGGTGTGTAAAAACTGTCATAAATACAGCAATTGTAAATTATATAATATAATATTATAGCCCATTGTTTAGGTCAATGAGGGGATTTATGGACATGAGAAGAGAATATTGACCGAGCGCGAAGTCAATATTCATTTGCTCGTGGCATTTTTTACATATTGACAAAGATGTCATTTCATAAAAAGAATTCTGTAAAAAGACAAAAAAAAAATACACTGACTATAATTAGAAGAAAGCAAAAATTAATATTTGTTCATTTAGACAACACCATTTTGTTTCAGTTGAGTTCACACTGTGAGTGCTTTGTTTTGAATGTTGTGATTTCTGTTTCTGTGCTTTGTGTCTGTCTAGCATCGTTGTTTTGTGTCTGGCGTCATTGTTTTCTGTGTTCTCGTTTTAGCCATGCCTTTGGACTTCGATTTTTGTAAATTTTACCCCTTTGTTCCTTCGATATTCTACTGCCGTTATTTGTACTGTAGATATTTTGACAAGAAATTTGTAAGTTTTAAGCGATCTGACGTTTGAGATACAAAATAATTATCAAATCCAAAACTTTAACTTGGTAGTTAGCTCAGTTATATGTGACGAAATGCCGAAGTTACTTTGAATTTATTTTCTGCATATGCTTACTTCGACAACATGTTTCTTCAGGGCAGATAAAATTCAAACAATTGGAATCCATAAACAGAGCAAATCAAGCATGATACTTGCAAATGGTGACACACTGACAAAAATGCATTTTAACTAATAAAATATAATCAATCTCATTTTAGAAAAAGGTTTTGTCCAACAAAGTAATTAAAAGTCATTGCTACGATTTTACTGGAAATATTAAATAATATGCCGTTTTAACGCGGGGCAAAATTTCGGTTGAACCTCAGAAAATATTCTGGGGCAATGACATGAGGACATATATTTTCCTTAACTAATCATGGTCGTTAAGGGAAATAATTGAGCAGTTTCCTGTCAGATTTACGAATACAAGGGACTTGTTCTTTTAACGTTCGTCTTTTTTATACTGTCTGAACTGGGATAGCATACTTACAATGTCTGATGTTAATATTACCTTGTCAGAAAAAGAGATACTAGATGTCTGATGATAAAGACCAACTTGATTGATTGACAGAAAAACTTGTCAGTTAACCCTTTTATGATCTTTTTGGAATTCATTAGGAAGCATTTTATTTGTGTCTATAAGATCTTGCCGTCTGCGTTTGAACCAAAGATATCAAAAATAGATTATGTAAGCATATATTGCCTCATATAATAAATGTAGCTTTCGCAATCTATATATTTTTACACTATTGACATGTTTGAACTTTAGTCGAAGTAATATGATTTTTTTTTATTTGTTGGTTTCAAAGTTGGTACGAAGATTTGCAAATAATTCAGTCAAATTATACACATAGGTATTTGAAACATTGTTTAATTATGATGTCAATAACTTTATTTCCTAGAAAGTTTAAGTTATCATACTGAATTTTCCTATGGTCCCTGAAATTAATAAGAAGTTGTGGAAAATCTATGAACATTCGGGACATTCAAAATCGACATATGGTCAATTATTTTATTGTCCGAAATCCTTTTTTTTTAAATTAAACAACAAAGAACATAAATGGCATGTATACAGTGGAATGGGAACATAGTGAAAACAACAGAGGAGCAAATGAAAAGATGGGTTGAACATTCAAAGAGGTGCTAAACCAACAACAACCTCCACAACATGCGGATATACAACCATCTAGAGACATTTTACCGATCCAATGCAACCAACCAGGGCCGAAACACAAAAGCCATCAACACATTGAAAAATAACAAATAACCAGGCCCAGATAATATACTGGCAAAGGTTCTTAAAGCAGACAGAGAAACATCAACACAGATGCTGTACGACTTGATTGGCAAGATCTGGAGAGAAGATATACGACAAGACTGGAAGGAAGGACATCGCGTAAAGCTACCGAAGAAAGGCGACCTCAGCATCTGTGTTAACCACAGGGGAATAATGCTTTTATCAGTACCAGGAAAAGTTTTAAATAGAATAATTTTGGAACGCATGAAGAAGGCTGTCGATCAGGAGCTGCGAGACAATCAAGCGGGATTCCGCGACAACAGATCATGTGCTGACCAAATAGCCACTTTACGTATCATCTTGGAGCGGTCACTGGAATTCAACTCATCATTATATGTTGTTTTTATTGACTATCAAAATGCTTTTGATAGTCTAGATAGATCAGTTTTATGGAAGCTAATGGGCCATTACGGAAATCCTGAGAAACTCATTAACATCATTAAGAACACATACACAGGAATGCAGAACCGAATAATGCATGAAGGTCATCTAACAGATCTCTTTGACATTACAACTGGGGTATGACAGGGATGTTTATTGTCACCATTCTTATTCCTGATGGCAGTTGACTGGATCATGAGAGAGACCACACCAAATAAAAGAAATGGAATTCAATAGACACTGACAGAACAACTAAACGACTTACATTTTTTTGATAACATCACACTACTGTCTCACAACCACCAACAGATGGAGGATAAGTTGTCGGAAATAGAACAGAGAGCAGTAGAGACTGGCCAAATTATAAGCACAAAGAAGACAAAAGTATTAAAGGCAAATACAAACAGTCTTGCTAACCTGTAACTGAAATCAACTCCTCTAGAAGAAGTCGACTCCTTCACATATCTTTGAAGTGTCAAGGACAGAAAAGGGGGATCAGAAAAAGATATTAAATGCCGTAAAGGGACGCGTGAACAGCTTCTAGAATGATGACAACTATTTGGAAAGTAGGAAACATCAATTTAAATACCAAAATCAGACATTTTAATTTAAATGTCAAGATCATCTTACTGCACAGCTGCGAAACATGGAAAACAACAAAAGATATAGTTAATAAACTTCAAATTTTCATCAATAAATGTTAATGGCTAATTCTCAAGATCAGATGGCCAGAAAAAATCACAAACACCAATCTATAGGAGAGGACCAATCAGCAGCCCATGGAAGTAGAACTAACAAAGCGGAAATGCATGTGGATTGGACACACTCTTAGAAAACCATCCAACTCAGTCAAAAGCCAAGCACTTCAATGGAACCCCAAAGGAAACGGGAATGTTGGAAGACCAAGAAACACCTGGCGGAGAAACTTACAAGCCGAAATGGATACCAAGGGGTACAGATGGAACGACCTTGTTAGAATGGTCCAGAACCGACCCTGTTGGAGAAGTGTTATTACTGGCCTATGTGCCTTCATGGCACAAAAGGCTTAAACAAGTAAGCATACAGTGAAAACATCGTCTGCGATACTGAAATTAATATGTACTATCCATTTATCGCATACTTATGTTTCTGAGTAGACCAAAATCATCAGATTCTAAATAATTTCTTGATTGACAAACTTGTCTCTTTTTCTCTCCCAAGCGTTTTTTTTATAATTTGTTTTTATTTTTTTTATTTACCGATGACGTTACCATTGGCGATGGGCTAATATCGATTACGTCACTAATAATAAAAGGCCAATAACAATTTTATCTATTGCGACATCCTGCTTTATGAAATGGATAAAAAAAGTCCATATCACACTTCAAAATAATGAAATCTAAAATTTATCTAATATTCATTTTTGCCTACAAGCACGAAAGGCTTCCTATCTCAACAGTCCTCTATCTTATTGCATTAAAAAGGGTCAATTTGATATCTCTTTCAACGTTTTCTTTAAAATATGTATGAAAAAAGATATATGTAAAATTTATCATTAGTGTCCTCGAGGGTGAAGAAATGTTCGCCTAAAGCTTACCATTTTACATATATTTGATATGAATATGTGAGTTTTGTATTGAAGAGGGAAATAAACACCCACACCTTCTTCCTCGCTTATCTATTCGATGCACGTACTTGTATAATCAAGTTGTTTTCTTAACTGATCGTATTATCATAAATAACCAGATTATGTAAGTCTTGCATGATATATCAGCACAATATATCGAAATTTGAATTCTAGTAAAGCAGAAAATTTTCCTTGTGCTTGGTATTAATATGTGACTATTGCATTGAAGAGGTAACTTTATTCGGCGATAATATAAACATTGATGCACGTTGTTGTATCATAAAATATTTTTTAATAATAGTAAATCAAATGCTCATGAATAAAGATGTTATGTAAGTTCTAAATGAAATGTCAGCACTATATAATGGTTTTGTTTTCAGAATTCTGATCTAAAAACCAACACATAATTTCAGTCACACATGAAGATTTCACGTATACATTTTATTTATATTTCATTTCAAGGAAAACTTGGAGAAAAAAAATCTGATGGTAAAGGGAAACAATTTTCACATATTAACCCCACTTTTAATAACAGCTGTAGATAAGCTTTATTGACCATCAAGATATTTTCAGTTGGAAATGTAGGTTAGTTCAAAACATACAGACTGACCGACAAACAGAGAAATAAAAATATAAACAAATATCTTGTAATATTCCACCAGGGATTCGTTATCTGTTGGTGTTGTTATTTTGCCTTCAATAAATCATTTAGTACACTTATTTTACATGAACTTAAGGTACTCATTTTTGTAAGACAAAATACAGAAAACACTTGGATTACATATATTTTGGGAGTACTTCCATATATATGTTAAACATATGAGCAGTTTTTGTTTTTCTGAATTTAAGAAATATAATTATTGATTGCTTTTATTAATTGGGAATATGGAAAGTAATCAAATGTGGTAGTAGGTGAAATGTGTTTGTAAATTCTAAAACTGAAGGGTTAACTCTCTCCATCGTATTTTTGTCCTTAGCTATATTTGATATTACTGATTATTCGCATTTCGTTTGGTTTTATGCATTTTAAACATTTTTTGAAATTATGGATTTCCTTTGTTTGGATTCTAGTGCTGCTGATGAGGAATAAATTTCCGAAATGGCCATACAGCTCATTAAAATTATTACAGTTGGAGTTAACATATGTGTTATGATCTCATGTTCATTTACTCCATATTCTTTCGTGAAATAATTTGTAATTTTACTATGCTGAAGACAATGTATATTGATTGGAAGAGTATGTTCAGCTATGTTTTGTATTTATGTTATAACGTATGCAGTATGTGGGTAATAAAAAGTATAAAAATATAAATTGCCATTATTATTTTGCTACTTTTTCATAGAGATAAAAACAATTAAGTAGCAATACAAACATTTCCAATTTGTAATTAAAAGAATAATTTTTATGCAGACAGTCACAATGTGAAATAACGATAGAATTATTCGCCTTCAATCCAGGGTTCATCTCTATTTTGCAATGATTTTTTGTTATAAAGTAAAAAAGGTTTAATATTGCATATGTAAATTGAAGTCTTCATTATGGAATGTAATATCTGTAGTACACACAATGACTTTTGTAATGAAGTTATTGCCGAGATCTGGTGCATTAGTTTTACTAGAGTTCTTGCAAGCGTATAGATGAATTTGATTCCAAGCTGGGTATATCACTGCAATATTGATCAAGATGTCACTTGATATAAGAGGAATACTGTAAAAAGACACAAAATTACACAAACTATGATCAGAAGATGACAACCTTTGCAAAAAAAATATATATTTATTCTCTTAGAGAACCATATTTTGTAGATATTTTGAGAAGAAATTAATTGCACTGTGTATGTACAAAGTATATATATGACATATGAATTTAAAGAATTTAAAACCTTTGAAAGTGGAAGACTGGAAAATTACAGACACAAGAGGGCAAGATTTTTTTTAGCGTTTGGAGAAAATTGTTGAGTTGGAGATGATTGTAATTTGAAAACATATTATGAAAAAAATATTTTGCTGTTAAAATGAAATATTGCCAGTTAAAGGTGAAAAAAAAACGCATATTGAGTAGATTTAAAATGTTACAAAAAAGCTATCACTTTGAGCAACAAAAAATGTGTACAAGGATTCCTAAAATGTTGAAAAATTAATCATGTTGATAGAAAAAAAAAATGAACTTGAAATTTTTTTGTTGTTTTATTCCGAGAATCTATTGTTCAGTTTTTTCCTGATATAAAGTGCAAGGTTTACAAATGAAAATCACACTCGCCACTTTTCACTATGTACACAAGTTATCATATAATGATAACCTCCAATCAACTATAAATAGCAGACTCCCAACAAATGTGTACAAGGATTCCTAAAATGTTGAAAAATTAATCGTGCTTATAGAAATATATTGAACTTGAAATCTTTTTGTTGTTTAATTCCGAGAATCTATTGTTCAGTTTTTTTCCCTGATATAAAGTGCAAGAATCACACTCGCCACTTTTCACTCTGTACACAAGTAATCAAATAATATGATTACCTCCCCTCAACTATAAATAGTAGACTCCAAAAATATTAATTAAAAAATCCAAACAAACAAAAAAGAATAGTAAAAAAGTGCTGAGTATCGAAATGCTTCGTAGGTGAAATTAACAATAATTAAATTGATAGTGAGCTCTGTTATATCTGTTAGATTTTAGACATGCAGATACTTACAAATGGTGACACACTGACAAAAATGCAAACCAGATAATAAATGATATTTACCTTATCTAAAAATAGGTTTTGACCAACAAAGTAATTAGAGTTATTGCTACGGTTTAACTGAGAACATTAAATGATATGCCCTATATTTGTATGAGACAAAATTCAATTGAATCTTAGAAAATAAGTGTTTGTAGTGTTTACACGAGATTTATGCACATAGACAAAAACCTTACAATGTCTGCTGTTAATAATACCTCATCACAAACAGAGATACCAGATGTCTGATGATAAAGACCAACTTGATGAATTGACAGAAAAATGTGTCAGCTAACTCTTTTATAATCTTTTTCGAATTCATTAGGAAGGCCGTCGTGTTTGCCTATATGATCTTACCGTCTGTGTCTGAATCAAAAATATCAAAAAGAGATTATGTAAGCATATATGGTCATATATAATAAAATGTCATACAAAATAATGTAATAAAATAAAATTATGTAATCCATATATTTATGATACTGCTTACGAAAGATAATTAATCATAAAGAATTCATTTTTGTTTCGGTCTCCAAGAAAGTAAGAAGACCCAAACAAATTCATTCATATTTGTCTGCTGTGCAAATAATACATTGAAACAAAAATCTTTTGGTGTTTTTGGTCAAAGATCTACGTAATACGACCTGTTTTCATGAAATAAAGGATTGTCTTATTTTTAACTGAATGTCCATTCATGGTTTGTAACTTTAAGTATCATTGAAATGTAACTTTATAAATAGCATGCAGCTCAACTGGAATAAGTCGTGATTGACAAACGGTTTTGATGCATTTACTATGACAAGTTGGCCTGACAATACATAATGGCCAATTGAAACAAATAAAATTAATATGCTCTATTCGGATGTTAAACGATAACCATACAAGATGGCTCATTGAAAAAAAAAAAAATAAAATGCTTCATTTAGGTGTCCAAACCTATAAAACAAAAATTTTGAAAATCATTTAAAATCATTTAAAGGGCTCACACTGTTAGTGTTTTATTTTTGTGGCGTTTGCATTATGTTCTGTTTGTTTCGTCTTCGTCATTTTCGTTCTCTGTCTATCTTTATGTGAACCTTATACAGTCATGTTTTCTGGATTTATGATCTAAAGTTGGTGCTAATTAAGTCGGGATGGCTTGTTGTCTTACTTGTCCTTTTACTTGGGAAACAGATGAAAGAGTAGGACCGGCTAACGCATTCAAACTAAAAAATGGTTTTACCTGCACCACTGAAAATGTAGTGTATGCTGTTGGCTGCAAACGATGCCAGATGATATATGTGGGCAAGACTTGTCGTAGATTGGATGATCGCTTTGTCTAACATAAACAGAGCGTCACCAAAAAGCCTAAAACCCGGCTTTATTACATGCCATTAGATCAAAAAAATCCTGTTTACACTTCTCAATTCATGATGGCGTATTAACATCACGCAATTGCATTAAAACGGTTTGTTAAAAATCTCTTTGAATGTGGGTCTGGGGTATAAACAGGAAGTGCGATTGATCTTTTTAAGTAAGCTGGAAACTGGATTGGGACAAAATATAGCTTGTAAAGACGAAAAAGGATGTCGAACGTGATGTGCGATCAGCTGAAATAAAGCCCGTAAAAGAGGAAAAGGTAGCATATTAAACAGTCTTAGTAAAATATTTTACGCTCAGAAAACGGAAAAGTGAAGAAAAAATTGGCAGGATTTCGGGAAAGGGACCCCCTCCAATTGAAAACCAATCAATGCGTTGTTTCAAATGACTATGGTGTTACGGCACATATTGTCGCCCCTGCACATATTGTCGCCGGCGACAATATGTGTAGACGTATCGGCACATATTGTCGCCCTGCACATATTGTCGCCTACACATATTGTCGCCGGCGACAATATGTGCAGTACATTTTCGACACATATTGTCGCCAGCTTTAAAAGGAATTGTACTAGATAATACTTTACAACAATGTTGAAGTAGTAAGTGTACTTTACTGATTCTGAGTTTTTGGGAATTAAATAGCTCGTGTTGTCATGGAAATTGAGATTGGAAGATAAATTTCAAAGTGTTAGTAGTTGAAACAAACATTTAAAGAAATTCCTGTTGTATCAATGGAAGCAAAGAATCTCATCCCTGCTACGTAAGTGAAAAAATACAAAAAATATCGAATGCTTCTTGGGGTTAAAAATTCTCTTTCACACATTCCCATAGACCCACAAGGCCTATTCTAAAGACACCCCTCAAGTTAATTTAAACTTATTTTATTGTCAAATCACAACTGGATTGAACACAAGTTGTATCAACTTACGAGGTTCTCTCCATACTATATACTAATACAATTATACAAATTGCTCAGATAACGTGCTTTGCTATTTTTTCGCCATATCTGTAATTTTCGCGAATAAAGAATGTCATAGAAAATAGTGGAACTGTAAGGGAATGTGGGGAAGCTTAGAAAAACTTAATCTATGTAATCTATGTCCTATCTTGAATTACTTTTACTCCTACTTTCAGTTTTTTCGCCCTTACCCAATCCTGTACAATGTTGTCATTTTTATTTTGCTTTATATTTGCTCTGAATTATTCAAACCGATACCCATAAATTTCTAAGCTTTCTTTCAAATTCTACTCTTTGTACGTTTAATTGTTCCTAATTGCTAATGCCACGAAACTGTGGTTCTAAAGTTTAATTCTTGAAATTAGGCTCAAATCTCATTCACGTCAAATTCAGGTTTTCCCGATAACCGTCTATGGTGCTTTTCTATCCATAATCGAATCTTAATTTCGATGTCTTCTTATGATATTATGATTCTGAGAAATATACCACTATAAGCATAGGGCGAGCTGCTGCAATTCGATTTCGTCCGTCGAAACTTTTTTATTTTATGACATTCTCTAAGGAATCGATACGTGAGTTTAATCAAACTTACGGAAGCATGGATATATATATATATATACAAAAATCAAAATATATAAAAAAAGATTTATCATTTGTTTCCTGGGCTGTGAATGATTGCTCTCATCAAGCAAACATTTTAAGAGTACTTGAGCAGAAATTTTACGAATATTTGATATGTGAGTGCTGATTTCTAAATAAGTAAGATATAGATAGATGACAAGATTACACAAGTTCTGCATGATACATTTGTACATCAGCACAATATGGAATTTTATCTAAATACCAACATATCATTTTAGTGTCACATGTAGGTTTGACGAATCAATTTTGTTTATATTTATCGTAGAAAAATTGAGTGAAAACACAAGCCTGTGATACATTATGGCACGAAGAAGGCAATTTTTACGGAAATGGAGCTATTAATGCAATTTTGTTTTTATGACGCCTCTTAATAGGGTTCACTGACAATAAAGATAAATTCGGAAATGTCATGTTTATAGAGACTGACAGAAAAATAGAAATATAAACAAATACCAAATGGATATTTCACCAGCCATCCAATTCGTCTTCTGATGGTGTATTTACGTAAACCTATATATTTATAAACATTTTTCTTTTATGTTTACTTTTTTAAGATTGCAAATTTTGTAAATAAACATCGAAAAGATATGCAAGACAACAACATTAATTACGTATGTCATAAGAGAACTTTCTTGCATACATTTAATTATTTCAGCAGTAATGTTTTTCCAATAAAAAAATTCTTGTTTAACAAATTTGGTTAATTGGAAATATTGAACATGTTGAAATGATGGCATGTTGTAGTAGATGATATTTCGGTAGCAATTTAATATGGTTGAAATGTGGTTGAGAGTATTTAATATACAGTCGACTAAATGTTAATGATCATATCCATTAACATTCACATAAATTTTCGTGTTGAAGCATGGGCATAACCACTGATCCGATCAACATTAAATTTTGCACAGTGTTAATTACCATCATGAATATTTTCTGAAATTTTCCATTTTTCAAAAATTCTCATTTTTGAAAAAAATTATAATTTTGACATTTTAATCGAGCTGTTTGATTTTTTAACTGTCTACAGACTTAGATTAAAAATTGTTGAAAAGTGGCAAAGAAATAGGCATTCGAAAATTAGTACCCATTCTATCCCATACAATAATTTCCACTTTTGTTTCGACCAGTTTCAAAATTTGTTGATGTGGTAGCTCAAAATGAACTTGAATTGTTAATTTCATTCCTAAGCACTTCGATGTATTACTTACGTCAATCAACGACCACATTGTTGGCTGCTTTATCTGTCGGAACAAATTTATATACTTGTTCCAAATCTTTTAAACTTACATTTAATTTTTGAAATCGAAGGAATGGTATTATGTTGCTGATAATGTGTTTCTAAATGATTTATACAGATATCGACAACTTCAATGCATTGTTAATGATAGCCTTTTATGATTTTTATACGCTTTTTCTCTTTTACACCATTTTTGCAGAATGAGATGACGAATTTTTTAATGACATCACGACAGTCCTTCCAAAGAATTTTGAAGGAGGGCAGTGTTTGGTATCTTTTTTTATGCCTCTCAGACCTGGACGATTTTTAGGTCTCCTATAATAACATGACCATTAGATTCAAATCGAAACTTCGAGCTTGCACATTTTCAGGTCAAGGGTGAATTTTGATTAATATCGGAATATCTGGTAACAGATGAATAATTAAAAATAAGACCTCTAGTAAGTTTTTTTTGTAGGAAATAATTGGGTTCAATATTATAAGATAAGAAGATTTGTTTTATGGTTCTCGGGTTTATAGGTTTAAGGATACAATTGTGGTAACAAAATGCACTGAATACTCCAGTAACTTCGTACATTGGGTTATAATATGATATAGTATTGCATTTTACAATAAATAATTTAAATACACAATAGGACTTGGACATGCTATTTTTTATTTATTTATTTATTGATTTATTTTTTGTTTGTTTTTGTCTTTTTTTATTATTTTAACAATATCCATACTATTGATGGAAGAAGTTAGTATTTTTTATGTACAGTGTTACTGTCTGTTTGTTGATAACCGCTATAAAATATTTGTTATCCACAATTCGTCATCCATTCAATAGTCATTTTATATCATTCAGTTTCTCCAATAAATTATTCATTATTTCTAAATGAAATATACAGACAATATAAGTTCCATTAACTTTCTGCCATAGAATATTTTTATTTGATGTGGCCTTGACTTATCCATAAAATATTCTTGTATTTTGATACAAAATGGAAGCGAATGACAATAACACATTACTTGTTGTGATATATAGTCATGACATACAAGTTAACGTTACTCTGTTACTTATTTAAATAACCTTCTCAGCGCCTTCGATCTACATCTAGGTTTACAATTCAACCAATGGCTTTGTCTCCACCATTCGAAAATTAAGTGGTTCAATAATTTTTAATATATATATTTAAAACTTTGATAAAGTATCAGATTTTGCTCTATGTCTATTTTTGTATCTAGTGACATTTTTGTTTTGCATCTGAGGAACGCAATTTATACTTTGTTCAATATTATAACTCTCCATGAAGAAACATTTTGTTTCATTTTGTTTCATTGAGTTCTTGTTCGTATACTATATATTGATAATCGTCTCGTTTAAGTCACATTTTTTATGTTCGTTATTTTACAACTATTTTACAACTAGTATGATAAATTATTGTTAATGAGATTATTAGTACATCAAGGTTTTAGGCTGTAGGGTATTTTGATAGCGTTTTGCATGTAGGCTAAGAAATTTAAATATAATTAAAACAGTCACAATTATGATATACTGAAAATATCTAACAACAATTTGCAGTGATGTGGTATAAATGTATTATACTACAGAGTTATTGCATGATTTTCAATGATTCAAGTCCGAAGAAGTTTATTACACTGACCATGATGAGCCAAATCTTCTTCTTTATTCATAGTTATGTGGAAAAAGTCTCCTAATCGACAGTGTTTCTGAAAAGATTACTTTCTTTTTGTATTCTCGATGAAATCATTGTTATTGGTCATTTGCAGAAACAAGCTTTACAGTAACTTCAGCATTGTAATAATTATTCCACTAGGTTTATACCTATACTGGTGGACATTTAGCCCACCTCCACCCACCCCACCNCCCCCCCCCCACGCGTAAATATTCTATAACTCACTATTTCGCTATTGCTATTCAAGAGCCTGTCTTCGATACAGTGACTTCCTTGATAGAGGCTGGTTGCTCACAAATAGGCTACTTAAACAAGGTTGTGCTACTCAAAACTTGAAGTCATCCATCCAGAAGTTTTACGGTCGATGGGATATCTGTTTCCGAGATGACAACAGATCGTTCCCTTTAAAGCTTAATTGTTGTTTCCTCTACCATGACTTTACTACCGGATTTGACATGTTCAATACAGAGACTGTCTTATAAGAAGCAGTAAATGCTTACTCTACCAGTGCATCTGATCTCATCCTTGTTTTTTTTAATGGGTCCGTGTTTTTCATCTTTGTGTGTGTGTGTCTTCATTTTTCTTTTCTTTTCTGTGTCGTACCCATGTTGTGTCTCTGTTTCTTTGTTGTTTCCGATGTTGCCATTGTCCTTGGATTATTTGTTTTGGGTTGACGGTTCGGTTCTGACTTATTTCTTTAGGTCAGTACCCCAATGCTAGCTCGAAGGTGATATTACTTGGCTTAATATCTGAAGAAAAATTACATAAAACAATCGACCTTCCTTAAAAGACCTGTCTTAGGCTTTCCATTTATGTTATTTGCTTTTTGGTCTCGAAAACCTTTCATATGTAATTTACGGTTAATGACATTCGAAATGATTTTATTTGTTCTTAAGATCTTAAGTTGCCGAAATGGTAAACTCCTGTAGCCTCGAAAAAATTTTTTCGTGACAATGAAAATTATATATTATTTTCTCGGCTTCTCGCACCTTTTGGTCATTCGTAATTCGTCTGTCGTTTTCAGTGAGTCTTGCTGCTACAAAAACATGTACTATCAAAATTACCGAGAAGAGTGGTAAAGAGCCAAAGTCCATGAGACAAAAAAAAACAAATAAGGTGGGAAACAATGAAAAAAAATGTAGAGCGTAATGGTCTTGACTTGGAACAGGCATTCATAAATAGTACGGTAATGTTTGTTCCGAATGATACATGCGAACGATGTTTTGTATTGCAGTAAAATGAAATGTTCTTTGTGATACAAAGAAATCGTTTAATTGACATGTTGCCTTGACGTGGCAATTAAGCAGTCTTGTATTTTAAGGAAAAGTGGGAACCGATGACAATACAACATGGTAGATTATTGCATATATAAAAAATGCAGAACTGAAGGAAATCGAATAATTGTGTTTTTATAAAGGCGTCTTAGCCAATATCAGACATTTTGTTAACTGTGACAATCATTAAAGTAAGTGAGAACCGAACCGTC
>MJUU01002434.1:45966-60772 GCA_002080025.1 Modiolus philippinarum
ACATGGTAGATTATTGCATATATAAAAAAATGCAGAACTGAAGGAAATCGAATAATTGTGTTTTTATAAAGGCCTCTTAGCTAATATCAGACATTTTGTTAACAGTGACAATCATTAAAATAAGTGAGAACCGAACCGTCAGTCTGAAAAGAACAATCCAAGGACAATGGCAACGTTGGAAAAACGAAGAAATGAAGACATAACATGAGCACGGCTCAGAAAAGAAAATGAAGAAATATGCATTTAGTTTGTGTTATACAAACGATTTAATATAGAATGCCAGCCAATCAAAATAACACATATCAAAAAAGATAATACATGGAAGGCCGACAAAAACTTTTAATATCAATTACATGCCACAATTCTCCAGAAACCTCAACGACAAAACACAAATGTTATTTAGAGCAGTCGGATTTCAATTGGCACTAGCAATGGCCAGACATATAGTTTCATTTCTTGTTTTTTTTTTTTTGGGGGGGGGTATCTATCCCCATCCCTCTTTCTCTGTCCAAATTACATATAGCATTATCAACATACAAATTAAACTGAAAACAAAAGAAAAAACTCTTTAGGCGGAGAATTATGTGTTGTCTTACCTATGAAACTCCAAATGTTCCTATTAAACCCAACTGCTTTTTCAAAATTTCAAAGCAATACACCGATTACGTTTTAGATTTTGGTTCTTTACACTTTCTAAACACTATAATACTCATGTATTTGGACATAAGGGCGATCTTATTTTCACAGTTAAGGGAGTACGAGTGTCAGAAATTTTGTAATTAGAATTATAATTCTGACCTTTTGTTTTGAAGAGCACTGCTAATGGAACAACTTGAGCCAAAAATTTTGAAAATCCATCAAGGAATTTTTGAGATATAAGACGTCAAAATTTTGGCGGGAAACAGCTCTCTCTAGAGTTTTCCTTTAATTTGCTTAAGATGTTTATATGGATTTAAATATATGAAAATATAATTGGAAGTTGATTAAATTTTATACACTGTCTATTTTATACATTTTAAAATGACCTATGACCAAGAAAATATGATCCATGTGCAAAAAATTTTAACACTGTTTGAATGGATAAAACCCGAGGATATCGAATGCTTCTGAAAATCCNAGGCTCGTACTCCCTTAAGTACCAGACGCCCGTTTTCATAACTAGCATTTCAGAGTTTATAAGAAATAATGCTTCTACCCTTAAATATTAGGCCAGTAAGTCATTTAAGAGTTATACCAGTGGCAATGCTGCTAACATAAACAAATAGTAAGAAATTTAATTATTTCAGGACTACATCAGAGAAATGTGGCTGAGTTATTTTAGGATTTTATTGGAGTAAGATTGCAAGCCTCAAAATAATTTGTCAGTAATGTGGTGATTATATAAATAGATACTGCTGCATCCAAAGTAATTAGTAAGTAGTTTCGGAATTATATAGATATGCTAACACTTATACAGTTAATAAGAGAGTAATATCAGGATTAATGACTTAATACAGGCATTAATAAATAGCTTTATTATGTTTGTTCCGAAAAATTCATTTCGTAGATGGATCTTGTGATATACATTGACGAAGATTGACGTTTAAAATCTGAGCTATATGACAAACTTCCCGATTGTGAAGTTAAAATTATCACGTTTGTCATATAGCTTTGATTTCAAATGTCCATTTCCCTCTCTGAGGAGCAATATACCTACCTCTCCAGCCTATGGAGTGTACATTTCACTGTTGACTTGTTACTGTCGACAATGTAGTTTCTACAGTGCTTTTTTGAATAGAGCAAAAACACTGTCCCAAAAGCCTCTTAGTCCAGGATTTGTTCCGCCTTTGTTACGTTCATTGCTTCAAAAATTCTATGGCCGTCACCATGACATCGTTGACAGATATGACGTGGCTGTGTCCCAAATGAATACGGACATTTTCAGCTAGATTTCACTTCTTCACGGATTTGACATAACCGGTTTTGACTCAACCCTCCATTGACTCACTGGTAGAGACGGGTGTCGCTAGCGAAGCAGGACATGCTTACCCTTCTGGAGCACCTGATGTCACTTTCGGTTTTCATGGGAGTAAACACTATGAGTGCCGTAGTTTTCTGTGTCGTCTTTTATTTCCGTGCATCGTAGCTGTCTCACGTCCTTGTTTGTCTTTGTTTTTCTCAGTTGCCGTTTTTGCCATGTCTTCGGACTTCGATTCTTGTGGTCATCGCTTCCATATTTCCTTCGGTATACATCTTTCGTTGTTTTATAAAAAAAAAACATGTATAACATCATATCAAATTAAGTGATCATACGTCCAGAAATTAAAAAAAATCGGCATTTTCGCTATTGTATCAAGTAAGACCTATTGTTCGTACGGGGTTGCGTTGGTCTTTGTCTCTGTTTATTCATTTATGTATAAGTGTAGTATTAAAGATTGTCCGAAACAAGATTTTGGTCGTTAGTGAGAAACATAAAGACAAAATATCAGTTACATTTGTCGAAATGCGCATATGCAGAAAATAAATCAACAGTAACTTCTGTATTTCATTGTTTAAGCCTATTTTCTTTGAAATATATCTTTCTTCATTTACGGCTGCACAAAGTTAACAGGTAGCTCTGCTGACTCTGTGCATTGTTTTATATTCAAAATAATCCTAATTTGTCTCCACCTTGGTCTGTTAGTGTGGTATGTCTGCAGTCGGTTTTGCTATAGTATTGGATTCACTCACAGTGATGTTAACCCTCATGAATGAAGATGATAATGTTTTGAATAAAAATTGGATTTAGTTGGATATCGTTATGATGTATCATGATATCTATTAATTAGTAGTAAACCACAAATGTGTTATAAGTTTACATTGATCTTTTTTTTTACAAAATGATATGGAGTAAATGAATATGAGACTATACCACAAATGTAACTATAACAGCAATTATTTTTTTTTAATGTATAGATTCTATGTTTTTATTTTTGAATAAGGGAAAAGTGTTGCCATATAACTTAATTTTGGTGTCGGGAGTTGTCTTGCTCTTGCAAACATGCCACTGCTGGTGGACTGTTAGTCCACGAGGGTATTCACCAGCCGAGTAGTCAGTACTTAGGTGCCGAATATTTTTGAAACCTTACAATATCTAAAATTTTGTAAATTTTATTGAAAACTAAGGTGTATCTCCCTCATGCAAAACTCTGTCCTTAGCAGATTTTGGCTTTACATTTAGATCACTTTGGTTATTTGTTCTCTATCAGTTTTTAAGCATTTTTGAGTTGATGGTCTTCCAAACGTTTCGATTTTATCTGCACTGATGAGACATAATTTGTCGAAATGCGCATATGCAGAAAGTAAATTCACAGTGACTTCGGTATTTAGTTATTTATCATGAAAAAGTCAAGCAGTTCCGTTTGAACACAACTATGAAATGTCGATACCATACAGCCTTATATCAACAAAGAACAAGTAGTTGTATTAGCAAAAAAGTTCGGTATTTAGTTACTATATCAAACATTACAATGATTGTAATATTTAAGCGCGATTACAAATATCTCTAATATCGGTTATTGCAAGATCACTACTTAATATAATCCAAAGCAGTCCATAATAATAGCGAGCAAAGCCATATGCCGTGAACTTTAAATCAAGTTTTAATAATAGTTACATGGAATAAGTTTATTTCGCCATGATAAGGTAGTGGATATGTAATTTTTTTGTAAAACAATACACTGTGTTCTATCCCGAGAAACAGTTGCTGCAAAATTGGCGTGAGGTCTATCTTATGCTTTACGCTTTTCAAAATAACCATCTGAAAAATCTATGCATTTTCGGGTTTGTATTTCTTAATAATGTACTACGTTAATTTCCGGCCTTTTGCCCTTTGTTAATCCACTGTCCAATTTACTGTTTATATGAATGGGGGAAAACATAAAGAATATGGTTATGTTTGTATCTGATGATATTTGTGAATTGACGTCAACTTTCTGCAATATTGTTTGTGATATAAGCAACGACATTTCATTTAAATGACAAATAGCGTTGACTTGTCCATTAAGCATTCTGGTATTTTAAGAAAAAAGTGGTGGAAACGAATGACAACAAGACAACAAAACATGATAGATTATGGCAAATGGAAACGAATTTGTTAGATATAAAGGAAGTGGCATAAATCTGTAAAAATAACAAAAAAAAAAAATACCTAAAGTCAACAATGGCTAATTTAAAAATAGGTTCATTTAATGCTAAAGGTTTGGGAAATGAAAAGAAAAGGAGAGAAGTTTTTAATTGGTTGCGAGACAAAAAATTAAACATATACATGATACAAGAAACACATTTTACTAAAGAAAAGAAAAAAATTATTGAACAAGAATGGGGATTTCAATGTATATTTTCACATTGTTCTACACAAAGTGCTGGAGTTGCTTTACTCTTCAACAATAATTTTCAGTTTTCTATTTTGAACACCGTAAGTGATACAAGTGGTCGCTACATTATTTGTGAATTAAAATTAAATGATGAAATAGTAATTATATCCAACTATTATGGACTAAATACAGATAATACAGAGCTTCTAGAATCTTTTATGATAGAAGTTGAAAAATTGAATGATAAGCCTCTTATATGTGGTGGAGACTGGAATTTGGTTCTGGATAATATAGATAAAAAAGGGGGAAGTACAATACTATCACATACAAAAAATAGACAATTATTAAAGTCCTTTATGGATAGAAATAGTTTGACTGATGTGTGGAGGACTTTGAACCCATTGAATCTCAGATTTACATGGCGACAAAGAACTCCAAATATTCAGTGTAGATTAGACTTTTTTCTTATATCAGTAGGTATATTAAATGTAGTAAGTAATGTTGACATACAATATGGTTATAAAAGCGACCATTCTCTGATTACTTTAGAAGTAGAGAAAGACCATTTAAAGAGGGGTAAGGGATTCTTTAAATTAAATACATCTCTTCTTTTAGATAAAACATATGTTGAAATGATAAAAAAACTTATTCAAGACAAAAAAGCACTTTACAGTGAGCAAAATTTAAATCCATCCTTGAAATGGGAAGTAATTAAAAGTGATATAAGAGGTGAAACAATTAAATATTCATCAACTATCATGAAGGAAAATAAAAATAATATACAAAATATAGAAAAAGAATTAAATGAGTTGCAAAATAAAAGAGATATAATTAACAAGGAAAATCTTGAAAATAAGCAAAAAGTTTTGGAATGTGAACTTAAACAATACTATGAAAAAAGGACAGAGGGGGCAATGATAAGAGCAAAGGGGCCAAATGGTTAAAAGACGCAGAGAAAAATACAAAGTATTTTTTAATCTTGAAAAGAGAAATTATTTGAATAGATCTATACAGAAATTGATAAATGATGAGGGGGAACTTATAACTAATTTTAAGGAAGTCTTATTGGAGGAAAAGAATTTTTATAAATCGCTATATGCTTTGAATAATAAACATTACAATAATTTTGAAGATATAAATAGATTTTTCTTCCCTGATAATATTCAACTGCCAAAACTTAGTGATGAGGAAATAAATATATGTGAAGGGCATATAACAAAAGAAGAATGCACTTCAGCTATTAAGACTTTTAAAAATGGAAAGAGTCCAGGAACAGATGGCCTTCCTGCTGAGTTCTATAAAATATTTTGGAATGATATTATAGATCTGATATTAGATTCTTATCAATATAATTATGATCAAAATGAAATGTCCATATCACAAAAACAGAGCATAATAACTTTACTTCCAAAAGCAGAGAAAGATACAAAATATTTAAAGAATTGGCGTCCTATATCTTTGTTAAATATTGACTATAAATTAATGACAAAGTGTTTGGCATTCAGGCTTAAAAAAGTCCTTCCAAAAATTATTCACAGTGACCAAACAGGTTTTATGCAAGGGAGATATCTTGGTGATAATATTCGAAACATTTTAGATATTATAGAAATAGCCGAGGAGGAAAACTTGTCATGTATTATATTGTCTGTTGATTTTGAAAAAGCATTTGACACTCTGAGTTGGGCTTTACTTCAAAAATGTTTAGATTATTTTAATTGTGGGCCATCATTTAAAAGATGGACGCAAACTTTGTTTTACAACATAACTAGCTGTGTGCTAAACACAGGATGGGCAACTGAATTTTTCCAAGTTGAGAGAGGGGTTCGCCAAGGATGTCCTATATCCCCCTACTTATTTTTAATAGCGGTAGAAATTCTTGGCATAGCTATTCGACAATCAGAGGAAATTAAGGGGTTTAAATACAAAGATAAAGAAACTAAATTGTCTCAATATGCTGATGATATACAACTTATATTAGATGGGTCAGAGGTTGTATTAAAAAAATCTTTGGATATATTGAATAATTATTCAAAGATAAGTGGACTAAAAGTCAATCTAAATAAATCTGAATTGATACCATTAGGACACTCTAAAATGGAAATATATACACATAATTTCTCACCAGGCATAAAGATAACAACTGATAAGATAAAATTTCTGGGAATTACTATCCCAATAAATGGGAATGAAAATGAATTAATTGAAGAGAATTATACTTTTAGAAAAAATAAAATTGAAGATATCATTAAGACCTGGCAAAATAGAGATTTAACACTTCATGGTAAACTTATAATTGTCAAAAGTTTAATTATTCCACAATTAACATATCCATTGAGCATACTCCCTAATCAAGGTGAAAACTATTTATTGGATATTGAAAAGAAAATATTGAATTTTATCTGGGATGATAAGCCAGCAAAGATTAATAAGAATGTTTTATTTAAAGAAAAAATAGAGGGTGGACTTAATTTAACAGATATACAGACTTATGCAAAATCTGTTAAATTTCAATGGATAAATAAATTATACAGTCAAGAATACCTTGCCTTTTGGAAAGAATTGATCTTCCAACGCTGCCCATTATTACAAAATAACATTATATGGGAGTGTAACTTGAGCTCTCAAGATGCACAAAAGTTATGTATCAAGTCCAAATTTTAGAAAGACTTGATAATATGGTATGCATCTATTAACTTTGATTGCACTGATTGTCGTGTTCTTAAGTCAGATTATGTATGGTATAACTCAAACTTAAAAATAAACCAAAATATCTTTTTATTATAAAAACCTTTTTGACAAAGGAATAAGAAAGGTTGATGATTTTTTTAATACTATCATATCAAAATTTTATTCAGAAATTTAATGTTAATCTTAATTTTATAACATATTATGGTATCGTAACAGTCATAAATAAAAATTATGACGATGGTAGACCTGAAGTGAAGGTACCACTTATAGAAAATATGTTACATAGAAAAGATGTATCAAAATACATATATAGATTATTTAAAGATAAACATAATGAAACTTTTTTCGTGAAAGGTATAGAGAAATGGGAACAAAAAATTGGTATCGAAATTGATAGTGCTACTTTGTTTAATTAAATATATAGTACAACAAATGATACTAAACTTAGAAACTTCCAATTCAAACTTTTACATTATATTCTTCCAAACAATAAATTGTTACAAAATATGGGTATAAGAGATAGTAGTTTGTGTAATTTTTGTAGAGAAGAAGAAGACTCTTTGATTCATTATTTATGGGATTGTCCTATTTCAAAACAATTTTGGGATCTGCTAAATACTTGGTTATCTGATATTTTAAATATAGAAACTTTGGAATTAACCCCTGAGGTGACCATTCTTGGTATTTTACCAGAAGAAATTTCATCCTTAAAAATTATTCCTTTTTTATTACTATTGGCAAGAAATTATATCCACTGTTGCAAGTGGACCAATTGTCTACCACTTTTAAATATATTTAAACTAAAAATAAAACAAAGAGAGAAGATAGAGAAAATAAATGCCATGATTGAAAATAAAATATACAAACACAATGAAAAGTGGGGTATTTTGGAGGACATCAATTTGAATGATGATCCTTAAGTTGTTCACCTAAATTTTTGTTTTTTTTTATTGTATTGTGTATTAACTACATTTACTATAAAGTTTACTATTATACTACAGTGATGCATACCTACTTACATTGAATATTTTATTTCCTTATTCATTATGTACAAATAATTGCCTTTTGTTTGTGTTGTCCTTGTGTGTGTATGTAATGTGTTATATTATATTTAATTTACAAAAAAAAAAAAATAAATCTGTAAAAATAAGATTCCATGGACAAATACATATATTTTGTTAACACTGACATTGATTAAGTTATACTTGTCAATAACTTATAAAATTTGGAATGACAGTTAATATAAAATACATATACATTAGATAAAAGCTCAGACCACATTAATTAACGCAATATTCTTCATTAACATTTCTCATTAAATTGTTAAGCTTTTTTTTTCATTTGGCAGAACAATAAAAACCAGATTAATGATATAACAATTCTGCTACCCTTGGGAACAATTTATTCATTTGCTGTATTTATTTGACCTTCAATAAAGCGAACACTATCACTTTTAACCATTATAACCAATCCTATCAGTTAGCAATAAGGCAATGCAATGTAGCATTCAATTAATCCATATCCTCCTGCAGGTCGGTAAACCATGTAAATCGATTTTTTTTTCAAATCGAATTACGGCATCCTGTTTTCGACAGACTAAAGCGTACAATTAAATGTTATTTATCGTTGCAACATTTAACATGGAGTCAAATCTGCATATTTTTGTGAATATTGTAAAATGGAACAATAATCACAGTTAAAACGTTCAGTCAAGTGTATATAATTGTAACGCAGAAATGGCTTAAATATAGTTCTCAATAAGTTCTCATGAATGGTCAACCGGTCTTAGTGGAAAAATAAGAAAGAGTTGGTTACGGGTAGAATCCCCTTACAAATATGTTCTTGTTTTTTATTTTCATGGAAAATACCTATATTTTCAATATATATATTTTTTTTCAAATATTGAAAAATTATATTCATATATATGTCATATTCCTTTTAGGAGAAGTTGTTTTTTATGTTAATCTATGATAAATTCAGCGGAGTTTAGTTTCCTCAAAATTTTTAATCACTTATCTCCAAAAAGTAAATTTGCAACTTTTCAATTTGTTTCGCTTAAGGAAAAAATAATATTAAGAGACACAAGTTGTCGAAATGCGCATATGCAGAAATTAAATTCAGTAACTTCGGTAGTTAGTTATATAATATATTCAAAATCCTATTTATTTGCAAATATACCAGCGAATTTTTAGTACCTTATAATGTTATGTCACCATATTTAATTTAAGACACTCTTTACGTTTTCTTGGAACTATGTTTTTTTAAATAAAAAAAATATTAACATGTGTTAGTTGTATTACTTGTCACAATATAATCGAGACAGACTGTATTTTTTTCATTGAAGTCGTTGTTGATTGATTGAATGTTGTTTAACGCCTACTCAGCAATAATTAGCAAGACAAGAACATGTTTGTCATAAATAAACAACATGGCCGCCATGTAATGGAGAATTCTCATCGCCAATTGAAAAGCATGATGATATCGAAATGGGCGGAAAATTTAGCCTTGTGCGGACCATTAAAAAGCTTTCCATCTTGTAAACATGTTGTGTATTTATATATCCGTCACTGATATATAACCTAACAAAGTCTGATGTTAATAACAAGAGTTACTAGATTTCTGAAGATAAAAACCAAGTTGATTAATTGACAAGAAAACTTGTCGGTCAATCTTTTTCGATTTTATTTTGAAACACTTCGTTTGTGTCTATAACATTTTGCTGGCTGTTTTTTTGCAATGACTTTCAAATAAATAAAAAAAAATGAATATATTTTGATATAAATATATAATGATACGCAACTTACGTAACGATTATTGATGAATCTTGCCTCTGTAAGGAAATGTGTTTGTCACATATCTGAGAGAAGAGCACGAGATATGTAACTGTAATTTATGTAAATTCAAAACGCGACCACATTTGTATGAACAGTTTTCATTCCCAGGTTGTGCACTTTGATAATGTCAAAGTTGCGTGGTGTTTATGATTATGGATGACAATGCATTCAAATGGAAAGCTAATTGAAATGCTCACTTATTCGACTAAATAAAACACAATGTCATTATTTTTAAATTGTGATATAGATTCGTGCAAGTTTTCCTTTCATTTTTTGTTTTTCTAATGTTTAATAATTACACCTTCAAGAGCGGAACTCGATTTTGTCTTTTTTTCTTTTAATTTATGCCAAGAAAAAGTGGAAACAAATACCAATAGATACTGACATATTTCAGTGAAGAAAACTTATATAATCGTATTTATAACCCTTTTGCACGATACAATTATGTTATTTAGAACCGTTTTGTACAGTCTTTATTGACCATAAAGTTATTTCCGATCTCAGACATTGGGTGAAATTATAACGAAATGTAGACAGATATATAATAAATATTATGTTAACACCCCAACAGGGAACCATAGTCTCTTCTTTTTTACTATTTGGAGCCCTCAATAAATTAACAGAAATAAATGAATTGACACATATGTTGCATCATTATTTCATACGAAAGTAACTTTTGTAAAACAATAAACATCCCATTCTGATAATTATCTATCTCAAATGAAACCTCCCTGCACATATACATCAATTTTACCAGTATTTTTTTTTTTAGAAATATTGTTTTTAAAGTCTGGTTAATTGGGAATTTGGAAGGTAATGGTATGTTTTAGGGGGTAATTATTTCATGGTAATAGGATGTAGTGAAAGTATGTATATTGGTTGAGAGATTGGTTTTTTTAATATTTCTATTATTAATAGTATTAAGTATGTATTAAGTTTATTGTTTAGTCAGCTCAGTCATACAAGAACCGACCCATATGAATATGTATATAGAGATACTAACATATTAAAAGCCTGTTTGGTTAAGATATATCTTGTTTTTCGTTACGTCCGGCTGAAAAAAATGGAGGAGTAGAACTGCTGACTCTGTGCGTAGCTATATATTTGGAGAAATCCGAGCCTGTCTTAACCAGGCTCTAGGACTGCGTTATGACTCTGCATTCATATTTGTTATTATTATTCGAACTTTAAACTATCTATCGATATCGATACTCATGTCTAGCGGCATATCGTTATGATGTATCATGTTTACCCATACCACATTTTAACTCTTTATGTAAGAAAGTTCAAATTAAAATTGTAAATTTGCTATTTAGACATGTTGTTATAAAGAATTTTATGCGTTCGTATAATGTGCATCGGCATATAACACGTTATTATGCGTTGCGAATAGTTCCAAGAAATTGGTTAATGATCAATGGGAGGATATCGTTTCTTGATTGACAATGATTTCATTCTTGGTCATCTGAGCACTTTATACAAAGGAGGAGCTTTCTCTTTGATTGACAACAATTTCATTATTAGTCATTTGAGCTCTTTTAACAATAATTATGCCCTTAATATAAATTTAATACACATTTGAGTGGCCATCAAGTAACTTTAACATACTCTTTATTTTTTTGTACACATTTAAACAATCTTGGCTCAAAGATTTATGTGTCCATTTGCGTATATTTCCGAGAACAATAACTCTCGACGCAGGGCTTTTGCCAACTCTTAGGTTTTGGAACGACATTGCAGCTTCCTATATATATATATGGAAGCTTCGCTTCCTATTAGTATGTTACAAGCAAGCAAACAAAGTAAGTCTCAATAGAACATAAGAGTGACGCAGGAATGGCTGAGGTTTTTTTCAGCCTTTCTTTGGGTGCTGGCAAAGTATTTTCCCGCTCTTGAAAAGCTTTTAGTTAAACCTTCTAAAAATATCATGCATGAAGCAAAGCTCTTCGTTGAAGGCATAATGATGACTTCAGGAAGAAGGACAAAAAAGCGTTGTTCCATTCTTTTGCTTTATCAGGTATTTGTAGAGACTTTGTCTCGTGTGCATTTATTCCATTTCTCCTAATTGATTATTGAAGAACAGATGTGTACACTTATTAGTTTTGCGTAACATTATTGCTTTTGACTATCTGATAAAAAATTGAATTCTGAAAATAAGTTGGTATTTTTTTTTACTTTTTACTTTATGTCTATATCAAACTTTTTGTTTCTGATGTTGCCATTGTCCTTCGATTGTTCGTTTTGATTGACGGTTCGGTTCTCACTTACTTTATAGTGACATGTAGTGTTTGTGAAACGAGCACTACTAAACTGTTGACACTGACATGGACGGAAAGGCCGTGTTGTAGAAAAAAATTCTCCTTTGACTAATAAAGTAAAATATTTGAATATGAAAAAGAAAGGAAATGGGGTAAATGTTAAGTAGACAACATCCCATATACAGGTTAATACGGCCCAATATAAATTCAAACATTGAATCATTCACTTTAGAACATGTCATTTTTATTTACCACTAATAAATGTTCTCGTATAAAACAATCATGAATTATGATATGAATAAACATCATACATCATTTCGTCACATCGAGTTTTTAGACATGAGTGTCGATATCGCTTAATAGTAACAAATTCTAATGCAGTGACATACCACAGTCACACCAACTGTCTCAGGCTGATTTGGATTTCTCAGGATATAGCTACGCACAGTGCGAACAGGGAGAGCAGTTCTACACGTCAACTTTGTGCAGCCAGAAGTGATGAATAAACAAGATATATCCAAACCGAACAGACCCTAAATACACATACATCGATAATTTAAGAAAAACAATAACTGGTAAAATTGATGTATATATTCATGGAAATTCTCCAATGAGATAGATACTTTTCAGAGTGGACTGTTAATTGTTTTACAAAATCTATTTTCTATAAAATTTAGATAAATGTGTGTTAATTCATTTATTTGTGCTATTTATTGAGGACTTCAAATAGTCAACAGAAGAGTTGGCGGTTTCCTGATGGGATATCAACATAAAAATTATATTTTTGTCTGCATTTCTTAATAATTTGACCTAATGTCCATGATTAGAAATTGCTTTATGGCCAATACAGCCTGTACTCAGCCGTTCTTAATAACGTAATTGTATCGTGCAAAAATGTTGTACATGGGATTATTTTTTCTTCACTTTAATATGTCATATTTTAATAGCGTTCGTTTTCAGCTTTCTTGGAAAAAATAAAAAGAAAAAAAAAAAGAATCGAGTTTCCAGTGATAAAGGGTATATTTGCTTAGACCCTTCATATAGCAATTACAAAAACTTATGTCTCTTCAGTTCAGATGAAATCAAATGAGTTGAAACTCCCTTTCTTCACCGGTTTATCATAAAACAATTGATATAGATATCTGCTTTTTGCATGAACGACGTAATAAGAATTCTTTCTCTTATTTCTTGCAAATCTAAACATCCCCTGATCGATGAGTTATCGAAACAATAACTAACATATGTGTGTTTATGTAAGTTGGCGATTGGTCAATCATGTAAATGTATCGTGTCAGTTTCAGTTTCTAGAAACAGTGCAACCGGAAATTAATGAAAATAACACCTGCATTCTTTTCTACCAAACTGTTTGTTTTATTTTTATTACTAAAATCACTCACCATATGACCCTTTCTTTTTATTTTAGTTTACAGTGTGATGGATTTGTTTAAACATATAATTTTGTTTTTCGTATAATATGTTGATGCCTTTTTTATTTTCTTTTTTTTTTTTTTTTTTTTTTTTTTTTTATTTTTTTTTGTGCTTCATTTTTTCGTATTCTCGTTATTTCTACCCCCAGAAAAAAAATTTACAGTATCTTTGATTTTTAGTTCTAATAGATCGATGCATCTTGCTGTGGATTTTTAGTCCCTGGGGGTATTCACCCACCAAATATTCAGTAATCCGATTTTATTTTGAAATTTGTACTATTTTGTAAGGAAAACCAAAATCTCTACAATTTGAATTTGTAATTCTTTTTGATATTTTGCTATTTTTTCACACCAACGGTCGAATTTTCTTGTCTTGACTTATATTTCTCTGTTCCCTCGTCATTAAACTGTCGTTGATTTTAGTTAAGATATGCACACACTTAGAAATAGACAGCATATTCCTTTGATTTATTGTTCAACAGTAGTGGTTATATTTGTAACAGATGACATATGCACACAAATAACTAAATACCAAAGTTACTGTGAATTTACTTTCTCCATATGCGCATTTCGACAACTTATGTCTCATCAGTGCAGATAAAATCTAAACATTTGGAAGACCAGAAACTCAAAGATGTTTAAAAACTGATAGAGAACAAATAACCAATATGATCCAAATGTAAAGCCAAAATCAGCTAAGGATTCGGATTTTTGTATTGCTGTCGACTTTCAACAAATATAGTTTGTGACTTAAACACCACATTAAGCGTTTTTGCAAACAAAAATAGTGGGAAAGTCAATCACCTCATGATAAATTCATAAGTAGAGCTGTTTACACAAAAATATTGAAAGTGGTTAGAGTATTTACAGAATTATATCAGAAATGACCCAGCTAAAACCAAAGAAATGAGCGATTAAAAGATTATATCAGAGATAAGGCTGCAAGCACGATAAAAGTAAGATATCATTTTTAAGATTTTAATGGGATTAAAGCTGCAATCCTAAAACAACTATGATTTTTAATTATATAATAAGAAGAAATACTGCTGCTATCGTGTTATTTCATGATTATATAACAGGTAAGACTACAATGAAAGTAAACTCAAGCTACAAGCTAGAATACATAATTGTGGTAGCTTCAAATACACATGCAGAGACTGACATATTTTTCTTCTCTTTTTAAACTATCTTTCATGATACGGTATGAAAAGGTCAAAAAGGTTTCTGCAATAATGCCAAGTTCAATAAATCATATAAAGGTTTAT
>MJUU01002434.1:62687-87086 GCA_002080025.1 Modiolus philippinarum
GGGATTGGTTAATGTCATTTTCTAACCCTTAGACAAAAACCAATATGATCCATGATACATGCTACTTCTCTAACCCTCAAACAGTATCATGATGAAATTTGGAAACGCTTTTTGTAAATCTCTATAGTATGAAAACAATCACAAGGACAAATCGGTAGCACAAACATTACTCACGAAGACAAAACTAAAATGTTACAATATGATATACAAGAAAACACAATCAAAAAATGATTTAAATGCATAAAACTAAGCGAAATCTGTTCTACGTATGTTTAGCAGTAAAGATAATTTTTATTTTATCTGTCACAGCTTCTGCTTCTGTGTAAAACTTGATAAGTCGACATGAGTAATTCACCAAGATTACCCCCCCCCCCCCCCCCCCATTAAATGTTGACATTGTTGGTTCCAACAGAAATATACAAACAATATAATTTCCATAAACTGCCTTTAATATCCTCATTAAAAATACAAAATGTATCTGGCAATGACTTTAAATCATAAAAGTAATGCACCGTGACAATGATTGACAAAACCTCAATACATTTTACATATATGTATTTACAAATAATTGTGCGAAAGAAGCGACTTCGTTATTTACTAGTATTTAAATTGACATTTGGGTTTCTGATATCCACAAAGAAAAATACTCACTTTATTTGGAGGCTTGAAATATTAAAATTAAAGACAGATTGCTTAAAAACGGAGTATAAAAAGGAGTAGGAGTATAATTATATGCATACCTCTGTCCTTAGCCGATTTTGAAAATATTGGTAATTCACATATTTCAGTTTATAAACTTCTTAATGTTTTGAAGAGACATAATTGTCGAAGTGGCCATAAATACTGATGAGATTGTATTTGAAAAATAACCCGGGTTATCGATGTGTTGTCACTTTAAATATATTTCCTTACATCTGTTCATTAACTTGCGATAGTAGTCGCGACAGTTTATGAAGGTTGTTTAATCACCTTGATATTACAGAAAGGTAGCGCAGGTTGGACCGGTGAAATTTTTCCCACATTAAACTTAAACTTCATCTAATATTTAGGTGAAACATAACAGAAGGTCAAAGTTAGCATATATGTGAATGCATATGCATATGATGTGAGGTTCCTCACTATGTTGAGGACCGTACGGTGACCCCTAGATGCTTTGTTTTGGGTTGTTTTAATCTGGATATGAGATGTTGTCTCCTTGACATTTACCCCATTTTCTTTCTTTTTCAGATAAAAATTAATGATGTAAATAATTCGGTGTAAGTAAATAATTTGTGGAATATTATCAGTTAAAGTGCTTCGAAATCGAGAGATTCAATGGAAAGACAAAAGAAAGATGACATTTACAAGAATTAAAGTGTCTTGAATAACAAAAGAAATGCTCATAACAAGTCTTTTGTATCTTTAAGTTGCACAAATTGGCCATGTTATCATTGTACAAAATAAATTTTATGCCTATGTATCTTTTACTCTCGATAAAGTGTCAGAGTTTCATTAAATAACAAATTCCTATGCATTAACAAAGCAACAAAGCTTAACGAGAAAATAATGATAAAATTTGGTACTAAAGCGGTGACCTAAGTCAAATTACTTGTACCAGAATATTCCTGAAGAAAACTTTATTTATTTATGTTTATAATACGTATCGTATTAGGAGAAACGAGGGATTTTTATCTTCTCAATTTTGAGACAGGTCAGTTTCTATTTTTAGTGGTGTGAGATTTTTCTGTCTCACACCACCCTATGTGAGACAGTCACTTGCATATTATGACGTCATGGTGAGTTGCTAAGTAATGGCGGATGGTAAGGACAATGTGGCGGCGCTGAAAGACGTTTTTATTAACAAAAGTGAGAAAATTAATCAAACACTGTTGAAAATGCAAGATCTAGGGTAAGATTTCAACGGTTCTCTGACTCGGCAAGCCTCGTCAAAGAAATATTGAAATCTTACCCTTCGGTGTAGAGATTTCATGATCTTGCCTTTTCGGCGTTGTCAGATTCATAAAACCCCTAAGGGCTTTTTGTTTGAGAGGGTAACGAAGTACTTTAACTTATTTATACTAGATTTACGTACGATGATTTAACCACCCTGTTGATACAGTTACTACATAGAAGAGTTGAGATGTGACTAAAATGTACAAAACGTTGGCTTTATGGTTTCTTAATTTTTTTTTCTTCGATACTTTGGTTGTTGTTGTTGTATTTGTTTGTTTGTTTGTTGTTTTTGTTTTCTTACTTATTTATTATTTTTTTATGGTCTTGTATCTTAAAAAGTTTAAGTGAGTGTTTTGAGTTTTAATGTTATGCTTGTTTTATTTATGCTTTGTGTTCCATTTTCTGTTTAACTCCTTGTTGCATTGACAATTTATATGGTAAGCAACCAGCTTGAAGACCCTGTTACTTAATATATTGCTTAATTGAATCTTAATTTTCATTAATAAAATGATCATGTTTGTTCCGGATGATATATGAACACTATTTTGTGGAATTGCAGTCAACATTTCTGCATTATTGTTTGCAATCTAAACACCCACAAATCATTAAGTCATATGTAGCCTTGACATGTCCATTAAGCATTCTGTTATTTCAAAGAAGTGGAATCGAATGACAATAGAACATTATAGATTATAATAGATGCAAACGAATTTAATAGAAATGAAGTATACAACAGAAATATGTTTTATACTACTCTTTGGACCATAGCATACTTTTGTTTACACGGACATTTATTATTTTATATGGTTTTTGATTGTCAGTTGCGTATGATATAATATGGAATTACGCACAATAGAATATTATATAATAAAAATGCGACAAAACAGGAAATATCGACAGTGACTAAAAGTTTCAATTACAGGCTACGAGGCACCAGAGAAATCCACAGCAAAGATACAAATAAAAAAAAAAACAAAACACTCACTCATACAACAAGTCTAAGCCGGAACAACTGGACCATGTACTGGTATTAGCAAAAGAGAGCGTTAGGATAAAGCCGGTTTTAAATAGAAAAACTTCCACTTTCTCTATGCTTTATTTCTCATTATATGATAGACATACAATTAAACCCCCCAAAACTCCTCCATCAAAGGTTTATTTAAAATCTTCATTTGGCGATTTAAATGCATTGTCTTTTTCAACAATTCAAAGCAGTAAACTAATTTAATTATTAATTTTTAAGGCGTTATTACGAAGAACATTAAAAAAATAAAATCCATCTATTAAGCTATCATGGCAGCGAAATTTCATTTTTAAACAATTATGCAGTAGTCTGCTGATTATGAAATTTCTCATATCGAGGTAAATAAATTTTGCAAATTTTTGAAAACGAAACTTTCCGAGTATTTAAACATTTGAAAATTTATTTAACAAGATGTGAGAAATTTCATAATTAACGTGTTAAAGGTGTAAAAAATGTTTCTCTAATGACATAATGTACAACACCGAGGATTGTGTTCCGAATAGATTTGGCGGGAAATTTCACGCAAGTTGTTCTCTCACTAGAGACCAGAAATATTTTTTTCGCACCGGTCAGGCGTTTGTTAAATTTGTTAGAAATTAGAAAAAAAACAGTTACTGAATTTACAAAGGGCGGCTTTAGGTTCGATAACTAGCTTAGTAACTTTGATAAGGAAGATCAATTAAACCAAACAGGTCAAGGGGCCGTCCTGAACTTACTATTAGGCATGAGTAAAGTTCATTATTGAAAGCCTCGTGGTGATTTCATGATGAAACAACATTAAAAATAAAAATGTTTATCCATTGCGTGGTTTTACCATGTATTTGTAGAGACTATGTCTTCTGTGAATTTACTTCCTGTCCTCCGTGTCAATAGAAGGGGGATTGACGTTATCGTATGCAAAGGAGCTCTATCCTCTTAGAATGTTCAGAAAAAAACATTTACATCTCATTTGTTTCATTTCAGGAGAACTATTAACAATACTGCCGTTAACACCCCCCCCCCCACAATGAAAAATAAAAGTGGGTAAATCACTTAATTTAGGGCCGTATAAGAAGAAAATTATTAGTACCAGAATTATGAGTATGTCATTATAAAAGGTGAGTATTACAGGTTAGCCAAGATTTCGGTAACCGATTTGCTTATTTCAGGATTTTATTAGAGGGAAGACTGCTAGCTCCATTATAGTAGGTAAGTAATTTTAGGTTTTTTATTTTTTATTGCGTTTTTGCTATGCTTTGACTGTTTATTATAGAACCTAGGTATTTTTGTTATTAGAAGAGGAAAGGCGTAAAGGCCAAAAAAGTTATCCAGTAATTTTAGGATTATATGATAGGAAAGACAGCTTAGTGATTTCAGAATAATACAATGGGTGAGAATGCTGGCACAAAAATAGAGAGTTAGGCAGTCATGTCAGGATTAAATAAATGGAAAGCTTTCTACTGTTGTAACGCAAATATTTCCTACTTTAGTATACATAAATGATAAATATATATTTTGACTTTTGTATAAACGTTCGCTGGCAAAAAAGAAATTAACTAGGTTAATCTCATTCTTCCTGAATTTTATTTTCATCAATATTCAAGAATTACATGAATCACGAATATTTTTTTAACGAAGAAACCAAATTTAAAATTCTAATTAAAAATATCTTACGTAAAAAGTATGAAAATATTCGTTTATAAACTTCTCATTTCTAAAATAACAAATTACCGTCATGCCAATGATGGGACCATATAAAAGCGAAACACAATTGCTTTTTCACAGAAGAGAGAATCGCAATATCATCAGCTTGAACGAAATACGATACAAGGTAGAAATTCTAAAATGTGGGTGAGATCGGGAATGTAACATCTTGATTTTTACAATGTAATACAAAAGTAAAGATTGCTGATTAACAATATGGACTTGCATTTATTTCAAATGAAAAAGCCCGACTAGACTGTTATAAGGTCTACGCCACCGCCCCAACGAATCATGATGGAACAACAGCAGACATAATAGATTACACATAGTCTCCGACATTGTTTCCAGTTTATTACGTATATTTCTCACATCGAGATAGTTAAATTTTCACATTTTTAAAGTTCGAGGTTTATCCTAGAACCTTTAAATGTGAAAATTTAACAAATTATCGTAATAAACCGGAAAACAATGTTAGAGATTGTTTCTCTAATTTCTATCCAATTTATTTGAAGTAAAGCTATCTCCGTAGTCTCCAGTCTCACGTATGGCGCCGTTTTGTTGCTATCATCGTTGCTATGTGTATCATAGCGCCATTCATTGAAAGGGGTGTTGAATATTATAGTTTTGATAAAAATGTCATATTTTCAATAAATTGAGTTATCTTAGTCATAAGAAATTCAAAACCGTTTCGCTACACGATGATGCAGGTGTTAATTTCATCAACATCCGGTTGCACTATTTCCAGAAACTGACACGAGACATTTTACATGATTGACCAATCGCCAACTGAGATCAAATAATATCCATGTTGATTATCATTTCGATAACCCATTAGTCAGGAGGTATTTATATTTGCTAGAAATTAGAGAAAACCCTATAAACTTTATCATCATCATTTTGCAACACAATAGACAGTTCAAATAAAAAGTGATTTTTTGGCATAAAACACTACCAAAAACAAAGAAAATCATTCCTTATGGAATTTTATACAGGACTGTGCTGAATTGCACAGAAATATAATCAATAGACACTTATTTCAATATAACATCAAAAGTGAGAATTGAGGCACCAATATGGTAAGAATTCAATTTATTCCAGCATTCTGTTAAAGGTCCGACTGAAACCACCAAAACAATAAGAAAGTCAGTCAGTCATTTCAGTCGTAAAACACATATCCATTTCGAAACGAAATGACCCTTTCTCTCGTCTTTCCCTGAATGGCACTTTATAAAGAATTGTGCAGATATAGCTACAGGTTTTGGTGTTGATAAACCGATTTTACCCTACGGTTGGCGTTTGCTAGTGCCGGTACCAATTCCGGCTGTCCCGAGTTCCTATCGTTGTTCGCGTTTGTCTTTTGTCTTATTTGTGTTTTTCATGTGTTTTCCCTGGCAGATTGTAGCATGAAACTGTAATTTTCAGCCGTTGTAGATGTTTCCTGTTATTCCCTCTTTTTTAATCAGGACATGCTTACCCTTCCGGAGCACCTGCTGTCACTCTCAGTTTCACTGGAGTTCAAACTGTGAGTGCCTTTGTTCTGAATGTTGTGGTTTCTGGTTCTGTGTTTTGTGTCGGTCTGGCGTCATTGTTTTTTTGTCTAACGTCATTGTTTTCTGTGTTCTCGTTTTTGCCCTGTCTTTGGACTTCGATTTTTGTGAATTTCACCCCTTTGTTCCTTCGGTATTCTACTGCCGTTGTTTTTTAATCATTCATAATATATGTGCTCTTGCTTTTCCCTTAACGTTCATGATATTTAAAGTCACAAGAATCTTTCTACTCATGATAGTGCAAAAATTTCACAAATCAAATAGATATTGTTTTTGTCATATAAATCGCTACCTAACATCCAATTATTAACTACTAGCACATCTATTCTACTTTTTGTGCGGTGATATCTGAAAATAATGAAATATATATAAAACTCAGATTTTTTATCAAGCACTGTTTCAGGAATTTTGTTGATTTTTGCCTACTTAATTTAAATTTTAAAAAAAATGCAACGGTAATTTTTTCTAAAATTTTAGTATATCTTACAAAAACTAATTTCCTTTCTATTCTAAGTTTTTGGTGAAAATTAAACGATTCAATTTTTACAAGAAGTGTTTAATGCTGATAAAAATTAGGTAAACTTTTCAGTCTATATGACCCAAATCACCCATGTATTTCAGTTCAAACTATTGATTTTTTTTTATTTCATGCCTACTTTGGACACTTGTTTATACTACTGAATTTTGTTTTTGGGATAATTTTACATCTAATACAATTTCAATTAGAGCCTATTTTATACACAAGAAGCAAGTCCTGAGCGGAACAAATAATGTGAAGAAACATACCATCATTGATGACCACTAGACACTAAACGGAACCGTAAAAATGGTTGAAAATTGCTTAAAGTGTATAAGGACATCTATAGATTAAATATAGGAACTGTAAATATGAAAAAAATTAAACGATTTGAAAATTTTAGTGCTACCCAGGTCAACCCCTTAAATTTAAGTAAAACACAAATTCATAACTCACACGAAATACTGAAAATCTGACAAATCAGTCTTAAAAAAATACATACAATGCTAAAATCTTACACATTTTTGTACATTTAACAATATGGGCATTTTGTTTTATTCATCACCACTTTCAGTTTAATCGGATATGCCTTCATGAATAGTCCATTCAGTTCCCCTCATAAATTGCTCGCTTTGTCGCATACAAACAACTTATTTTCCATACATAAACTCAATTAATATGATATCTGGCCTTGACTTATCCATAAATATTCTAGATATTGAATAATATTTGGAAAAAATGACAATAATATATAATATGTAACGATCTATAAAAATTCATTAAAAGTAACAGATGGAAAAAGTGACTCATTTATCAATTTGAATTTCCATTTTGGTCCCTTAAATCAACAATAAAAAACTACATTACAATCCAAAAAAGCGTTTATTGCTTGAATTCGCCATATTCACTTGGGCAAAGTTAGTTGTATGCCCTTTTTCGATATACATTATTGACCTTTGATAAAGTGTCAGAGTTTGATTAAATTATCATATTCATATACTAAATTTACATATCATTTTATTTGTATTTCCATATGTTTCCTACTTACATTAATATAGTTTGTATCATGGATGTTTATACACTATGACCAAAAAAATCAAGACAATCGTGATATTTGCCTATTACTGAACTGTACATGACGCTTATTTTGTGTTTTTGGTGCATTTCCTTTTCTTGCTTTTACTGTGGTTTTTGTTTTATTTATCTGTCTTGTTTTGTCTTTTTTTTTTGTTTTTTTTTTTTTTTTTTTTTTTTTTTTTTTTTTTTTTTTTTTTGTCTCGTTTTGTTTTATTAGGGATTTTGTGCTTCACGTGTTTTAGTTATCTTATCTTTGTTATCTTCGTAATTTCATTGATACCTCTTGCGTTACTGTTTTCGTTTTCTGTTTAAGTTGTTGTCATGTTAATTTTTATGCTTAGCACACAGCTTTAATACATTGCTCAATTATAATCTAAATTTTGAAAAATAGAATGGTTATGTTTGTTCCGGATGATATATGAACGCAAAATTTTGGAATTTGAGCCAACTTTCTGCAATATTATTTGTGATCTAATCACCCATAAATCGTTTAATGACATGTTGGCTCGTCCATTAAGTATTCTAGTATCTTAAGGTAGATAGACACTAATATTTGTATCCATGATATTTTGTAAGAAGTCGTCACAATTGAAGAACCAATCCTACTATTTAAAATCTGTGATAGAAAGTATGAATCACCAAGTTTGTTTTTGCTAGAATTGAGATCAAAATATGGAAAGGCATGTTTTAACTTATCAGAAATCAACCTTCTATCATGAGAATTTCATATTCTTTTGTAAATAGATAGTGTATGATATAATCTATCGGTTACAGCAAAAAAAAGTGTAAAGGTCATCATGCTTTTAAAGATGTTTTACAGAGTGTACGGATTAAACATTATTTTCGAGAAAAGGGAGCTAATTCGCCGTAATGTGAACGAAATATGAAGTTTATTATCTGTCATGCAATTATGACGTCACAAAGGAAAAGCCGTCATATTACTATTCCGGTCCGAAAATCAAACTTAACCCGTATCCAACTTTTAATTTTCAAATGCGCGATTGAATTGCGCAGCGCAACTGTGCCTATCTATCTTAAGGAAACGTGGAAACGAATGACAATAAAATATGATGAATAATGATGTAGGAACGAATTTTAAAGATATGAAGGAGGTGAATATTAATGACATATAGGAACGAATTTTAAAAGAGATTAAGGAAATGAATAATGATGACATAAAGGAACGAATTAAGACTGATACATTTGTAATGGTTATTTTTTATACATTAATGTGATTTTCCTTTTAAACTATCTGTCATGACATTTAAAGGTAAAAAGATTTTCTGCAGCAATGTCATGTAAGCTGTGTAATCTATCATGTAAAAAATACCAGATTCTATCTCGTTAAAATGACAAATGTGAAACTCATAGACCACATTTGTTTGGAAAGGTCATCGAATGCTCGCTCAAAATTTTGTTATGAGGTATAAACTGTAATTCTTGTTTAAAACCATATAACTTGTGAATTATTAGGTCCTCGTCTTGAACTAAGTCCACAGAGAAATTTAATGCAGGTTTGTACCTGTCCATTTCACATAATAATAAGTATAACAATTCGTTGTCTTGGTAACATTGCTTTTTGTCATATTTGATTAATACTCTATAAAGCAAACAAAGTTTAGAACGAACAGTACAGTTTGCTATTTAGGAATACATGTCCTGGTGTTTATTGAACCTTGAAAACTCAGCTCAACAAATCGAGATTTTTCATTTTTTTAGTACACAGTGTAAGTGCTATAATTTTTTAGTGTCGTAGTTTTGTGGGTGTATTCTGGACTTTTACTTATGTACCATTGAGGTTTGTTCCTTTGGCATTCTTCTGCTGTTGTTTCCGACAGATGAAAGAAACGATTAAGATGCTGTTTAGGGGCGATATATCGTAATTTGCAATTTTAACGCCAATCTAAGACATGCAATACATTAACATAACAAAACGAGATCGGGACAGTCTAATTGAAGCCTAGAATATAGGTTAGAATTATCCAATTATGTCCTGAAGCAGCATTTAACCTGGAGTGGGACGGACGGATGGACACTAAGACGGATGAACAAGCGAGATGCTTTATCTCCTAACAACTCCGTTCAGTGAGGGTATAATAAAAATAGCACACAAAAGGTGGTCTTTATTTGGTTGAACGTGAATGGATTAATTTTAATCTTTGTAGTTTGAATTAGTTACCTTCTTGAGAAAGTTTCAGTTATGGTGTACTTGTTTTGAGAAAATATGTCATATTGATTCACTATCAAATTTCAAACTTTCAAATTTTGGCATTCATATTTTTTTAATTCTTAAATATTATTCTGACCACCTATTTATAGTGCTCACATCTCATGATTTTATTTATTGCCAAGTTTCCATACAGTTGACTCGATGAGTGCCCTGTGGTTGTTTTTACTTTTATTGTCTGCTGCTGGTTTTCTTGTGGTGCAACGGATTACAGTGATTGTAAGAACACATCGCAAGTTAATTAAACGTTTGTTGACTATCCTGCATCCATGACGTGAAATAACATGGTTGTAGCGCTGATTGACATCAAGCAATGAATTCTACTAAAATCATTGCTAGGATCAGTCTTGAACTTACTATGAAGTATGAGCAAAGCTAAATGTTGAAGGCCTCAAGATAACTTGATGACTAAGAACATTAATAACATCGTTGTTTAATTGCTTGATTTAACCATTGATTTGCAGAGACTTTGTCTCATGTGCATTTAATTTGCATCCTTCCGTTGTTTGTTTTTTTTTAAACCGCTAATAAAGGAGGGGCCTGATGGAGGGGATCTCATCACGAATCACGAAAAAATTATTCGTACCAATCACAGCTCACGGGAAATTCATTTTGTCAATCACGGATCAAACAATGTTCTAATAACGATTCACGACAAATTAATGAAATGGAAAACGAATCACGGGAAATTGAAATCCTCGATCACGGAGAACGAAATAAACCCATCGGCCCCCTCATAAAGCGGGAGGTGTACAAAATTTGTAGGATCTCAAATTTGGACTTAATTAGATGACATTATTGAAATATTTGACTCCAATAATCTGAGGGTTCACAAGACCAATTGGACCAAGAGTTATGATAAACGAGGACACCTGCTTGCAATGAGTTTTGTTTTACTTTGATAATTGAGTCTGTTTTTATAGACAAAACACAGAGGAATGTAAAGAGGTCGGCCTGCGTGCAAAGCATAAATTGCACACAAATAAAAAACGTCATACTTAATACATTTTTTTCAAATATCTGACAACAGTCTTGAGACAAATAGAAACTTACAGCACATTTATGACGTACATTTAACAATATGGGAAAATTTGTTTTATTCTTCATAGTTTTCCGCTCCTGTGTTTAACCGGATATGCCAACATCAGTGAGTCTTCTTTTTTCATTAAGTTCACCTCTTATGATATTCATTAACGTCACTTTGTTGTCCAAACAAATTTTTACAAACAATACATCGTGTGCATTTTCCAATTACTTTCTGCATTAAATTAATTGATGATAAATGACCTTGAATCATCAATAGCATATTCTTTTTTTTTTCATGCAAAGTGGGTACGAATGACAATAATATTCTCTTACGATATATCGAACTGCATAACAAAATATAGTAAGAACAAGCGTGACTTAATTTGTATTACCATTTGAGTGCTTTGGATCAATCATGAAAAGTACATTAAGAATTCAAAACAGTGTTGCCTTGTTCACATGGGAAAAAAATAATTGTATGCCTGTTTTTTAAGATATCTTTTGACCTTTGATCAAGTGTCAAATTAAATCACATATTCATATACTCCTAAACAATATGTTATGCTTTATCAATATTTTTCTGTGTTTGTTTTTCACACCACAATAGTTTTTTCATAGTTGTTTCAGAGTATGACGAAAGCTCATGATTTAATAGTACGAGGTTTAATAACTACGGGCATTTTGACAGTTCTTTTTGTTACAGCTAAAATAAAAAGATTACATTTTAAAGATTCAAAACAAAAAAAAAAGTCTGAACTTATAAACCAACCGAAAAAATATCGTCACATGTGTCAAAATAGCTTTGAGCAATGTTCACAGTGGCTTAATAACTCAGAACAAATAGGAAAAATGTCACAAAAGAAAAAAATTCTTTCATCCCTCTTTAAATTTTCGTTACAGCTTTTTCGAGTTACCAATACAATCCTTTTTTTACATCAAAAGTTTCTGTATTGAGGTTCCATCCTTAAGTTGTCTGTAGGGTATTAATTTCCTATTATAGAATTTTGTGAAATTTTCTATGTTAACATCATTGTTTATTTTTTAAATATAAAATTTTGGGGTCATATGTTCTTTTGAGCGCAAAAACTGAATTTGAAAATTTAACCATCGATAGTCGTTATTTTCACAATAAGAATTTAAGTATATATGGTTGTTAGGAAGAATTCCAAAAAATAAGTGGTCTTTGAGACTTTCATGAAATTTAAAACGACAGGACTCAGCTATTTTTGAAATCAAAGTGATGAAAATGTTTGTCCTAAACTAAAAAAAACTATTTAAGTATGGTTGCTAGGTAGAATTCTAAAAATAAGTGGTCTTTGAGACCTTCAAGAAATATATCAAAACTGGAATCAAATATTTTTGAAATCCAACTGATGAAAGTGTTTGTCCTAAATTAAAGAAACTATTAAAGTATGGTCACTAGGTAGAATTCCAAAAAATTAGTGGTCTTTGAGACTTTCAGGAAATATACCAAAATTGGAATCATATATTTTTGAAATATATTTAATTGAAATGTTTGCCCTAATCTAACAAATTATTTTAGTAAGGCTGCTAGGTAGAATTCCCAAAAATAAGTGGTCTTTGAGCATGTTGAGACTTGAAAGAAATTTACCAAAATTGGAATCAAATATTTTTGAAATCCATTTGCTTGAAATGATTGTCCCAATGGAAACAAATTCTAAAAATGTGGTTTCTAAGTAGAATTTCAAAAAATAAGTAGTCTTTGAGACTTCCAGGAAATTTATCAAACTTGGAATCGCATTTTAGAATTCTCATTATTCAAAATCTCATTTCCTAAACTGCATAATTATGTGATCAAATTTGAAAAAAAATAAGAGTCTTTGACATTTTGAGGATACCAATGTTCGAATCTGCATTATAATTTCGAAAGCCTATTGCAAATTTACAGACTATATATAACAATTCCGCATAAAGATATTATCCCTTAATCCAAAATGTAGGAGGAGTTTATGTGACATACCACATGTATTAAAATCAACATCTTGGGACTCTTGTTTGCACCAAGATAAAGAAAAAAATCCAAAAGCTAATTGCGCTTCTACATACCATATGCAACAATTCTACACAATTAAATCCATATAGCCATAAATGTAGGAGAAGTTTGTGTCACATGCCACATGTGTAAAAATTGACATCTTAGGGCCTCTTGTTTGCATCAAGAGCAATATCAAAAAGGTTATTGCGCATCTACACACTATATGCAATAGAATCAAATTCTTAAATCCAGAAATGTAAGAGGAGTTTGAGTCACGAGTAAAGTGTGACAGACGGACGGACAGACAGAGTGTATAACAATATTCCCGAATTTTCTTCGAAAGTGCGGGTTAAAATTTAGGGGTCAGTGTATAAGTTAGAGAGGTATATTATGAAACGCTATTTTCTCTAGAGATATCTGTATGAAATTCTCTCCATTTCGTATTTTCTGTGAAATCCACCAACAGATTTACAGCTTGTCTTTTAAAGTGCATCTTTTGTTGTGAAAATGTTGTAAAAGTAAAGGGAACAAAGTCTCTTATTGATTCTTGGCTTTTCCTAAAATTTTACAATTATTTTGTTAACTTTAAGATGTGTGAAACATAAATCAACAAACAATTGCGGAATAATAGCACTGAAACACCTTAAGCAGCGAATGCGTGAACCCGACAGACAAGCATTCTGTTGCCGGTTTTCCTGCCTTTCATGAGTTATTTCTGTCTCCAAACACAAAAGACCTCCCATCTACAACGTGTCGAAACGGTAAACTGTTATCAAATTCATTCATCTATATTTCGAAATAAAGATAGTTAATGTGGGTGTTAATTTTATGTAATCCTAATCTCCATCTTGACAGCTGTTAAAGAGGGCCTTCAAAAATACTGTGATACTTGCTTTTCAAGAAGCGGTGTGAATGAAATGTGGATCATGAAAAACTCCAAAGATCTACTTGACATCTTAGAACTCTAGATCATTATCACACTGTAACAGCATTAAAACTTTCAACTTCTCCACACTTTACACTACTATTCCTCATGAACAACTAAAATCTCGGCTGAAAAGTTTAATTCATAGATGTTTCTCACGCAAGAACGGTGAACGTAGATATAGGTACATTGTTGTAGGTAGAGAACAAGCCTACTTTGTGAAAAATAACTCCGAATCGGAGAAAAAATATACAGAGGAAGAAGTGATTAAAATGTTAGAGTTTATGATCGACAATATATTGGTCCAGTTTGGAGGACTTGTTTTTCAACAGACTATCGGAATTCCTATGGGCACAAACTGTGCGCCTCTCTTAGCCGATCTGTTTCTTCACTCTTATGAAGCTGAATTCATCGAAGGGCTTCTTCAAAATAAAGATAAAAGACTGGCACAATCCTTTAATTTTAGCTTCCGTTATAAAGATGATATTTTGTCGCTAAACAACCCTCGCTGTGGTGATTTTCTTCATTTGATCTATCCAAAAGTGCTCGAAATTAAGGATACCACAGACACTTCTACATCAGCCTCGTTCCTTGACCTTCACCTTGAAATTGACAACAGAGGGAGACTTCAAAATAAGCTGTACGACAAACGCGATGACTTCACCTTTCCAATAGTAAACTTCCCTTTTCTTTGTAGCAACATCCCAAAAGTGCCGGCATATGGAGTTTACATCTCCCAGCTCATTCGCTATTCAAGAGCCTGTGTTCGATACAGTGACTCCCTTGATAGACCCCGGTTGCTCACAAATAGGCTACTTCAACAAGTGTACGTTACCCAAAACTTGAAGTCATCCCTCCAGAAGTTTTACGGTCGACATCATCATCTTGTGGACCGCTATGGGATATCTGTTTCCCACATGACAACAGATATTTCCCTTTCAAGCTTAATTGTCGTTTCCTCTACCGAATTTGACTTTACTACCGGATTTGACATGTTCAACACGGCGGGTGTCTCATAAGAAGCAGGAGATGCTGACTCTACCGGTGCACCTGATCTCACCCATGGTTTTATATTGGGTCCGTGTTGTTCATCTTTGTGTGTGAGTGTCTTCATTTTTCTTTTCTGTGCTGTACCCATGTTGTGTTTCTGTTTTTTTTCTGCCTTTTTTGTTTCTGGTGTTGCCATTATCCTTGGATTGTTCGCTTTTCGATTGACGGTTCGGTTCTCACTTACTTGACATAAAAATTTACCTTGCGTTTTATAGAAATTTACTGTTTTTATCAAAATTCTAACCCCTAAAAATACTACGGCACTCGGTAGATGTCCTTAGTCCTGAATTTGGCTTCCAATTTCGGTATTTTTGGTCATGAGTACTTCTTTTCTGACTTATCTTAGGATTATGGAGTTCCTTATAATTTGATTCAAATGATGCTGATGGGAGATTACTTCTTGAAGCACGTGTACAGCATAACAAAATTTAATGTTTATTTATGTAACTTTCGTATTTTTGTAGTTTTAATTGTATATATAGTTGCAAATGTAGTTCATGATGCCAAAGAGTATTTGTCTTGTTGGGGTTTGTCGAGAAAAGGTTGAAATCATTTTGGATAAACAAATAGTATTGCATGAATTCGCAATAATTCGTTTTTTAAAATAGTTATACTGGATATGTCTCTTAGTTATGAGATGTTGTATTGTTCGTACTAATAGAAAGATATGAATGACTGTCTTTGTGCTTAGTGAATAGATGTCATGTTTATTTTTATTGTATTGTTATCTCCTATTTTGAAAATTGAAAATAAAAGATATCATTATCATCATTTAAGGTAAATATTATGATATAGCACCAGTATATCCAGTCCATAGGGTTTGCGGGAAAAACATGTTTCAAGAAACATTTTGTTCTTATTATTAGTTTTTTTATTACTTGTTTTTGTTTTTGGTCAGCTTTTGTCTAAATTTTGCTCGAAATTTAAATTTAAAAGTTTTCTTTTCATAGAAACAACGGCAGTAGAATACCGAAGGAACAAAGGGGTGAAATTCACAAAAATCGAAGTCCAAAGACAGTGCAACAACGAGAACACAGAAAACAATGACGTTAGACACAAAAGCAATGACGACAGACAGACACAAAGCACAGAACCAGAAACAACAACATTCAGAACAATCATAGAAGAGGGTTATAACCCATTGGCAAGTACCTCTCCTCTGAATTCTTTAATGCATATTTAAAACATTTGAAAATTTACAGTAGGGTTCAGACATAATCTTTGATGAAGTTATCCGAAAGCAGCGATATAATTTGCTCTAAGTTTATTAAGAACACCTAGCATGTCTACTCTAAAACCATATCTGTGGTAGACTTGTGTATGCTGTAGAATCGTGAATGCTTGCACATGTCTGTCATGGTAATAAAACTAGAAATTTGACAACTCCAACCACACATGAACCAGTCTTCGCCATAGAATCATGGTCGTTCCGATCAGTGCCATGACCAATCTGTCATGTTCTTCTCACGACCACGTTACCTATTCGAACGACGCTCAGCTGACCTATCCAATCACCGACCAGTCACTGAACTGTTCTTGCCAGATTCTTATCATGTCCTATAGGGTCTGTAAGTCTCGTCTCATTTTGCCACTTCCGGGATCAAAATTGTACCCGGAAGTTACATTTTAAACAAAGATATATGACGTATCAAACGAAACTTTGAGCGTCACAATCATCTGACGTCATGTTTTGGCGGGAAACGTTTTCGAATTGCCTGTTTATCGTGGATTCACGTGAGTCACATGACGAGACTTACAGACCCTATATTGATATAAATTTCATATCGTTGAAAGTCTTTTGTATTTTAAAATCAAAACGGTATAAGGATACCTTTACAATATGAAGAATGAAATGAACTATTAAATATAAAATTTCATCTTAGTTGCTTTCTTCGGGCAAAATTTTTGCAGGGTTTTATTTTTACTGTTCATTCAATTAAATTTAAAAAGTAAGAGTTATTATCCATCTCGAGATGAGATATAAAAACAAACAAGTTCATGAGGACCTAATCGTAAACAAGTCAATCGATACTAATGCGTACAGTTAGTTTTTTTTATGTGTTTGCAAAAATAAATTGATAAATAGATAGAAATAGAATTTGCAAGCAGTATCCGATATCACCAAAGACAACCAATTTGATCATGCCATCTTATTTAAAGCCTTGAAATCTACCTCTTTGTCAATTTTCGCTGAAATCACACAAAGTTGAAATTTGTTTTTTTTTTTGGTGTCATCTTGAAATTGGAGGTCTTTTTGAAAATCTAAGTTCCTGCCAAGATTCATTTGGTTATATCTATTGATTTCTTAGAGAGGTCCTGAACAACTTTTCTTATATGCTCAATGCTAATCAATTCTTGGTATAACGTGCATTTTTGTTTTCCGATCATAACCAGTAGGGTCTGTAAGTCTCGTCATGTGACTCACGAGAAATCACGATAAACAGGCAATTTGACAACGTTTCCCGCCAAACATGACGTCTGAGGATTGTGACGTTCAACTTTTTGTTCGAAACGTCATACATGTTGGCTTAAAATGTAATTTCCGGGTACATTTTTTGATCCCGGAAGTTCCAAAATTGTACGAAACTTACAGGCCCTATATGAGTTGATGTTGAACAACAAAAAGTACATGCTTTTTAAAATCTGTCTTCCATCTTTTAAAATAGAGAAAATGCCCAATTATATAATTCCTTAATTTCTTGGCAGCCATCTTGGAAATTACAGCCAATTGCAAGAAAAATTATCCGATTCAAAATTAATTATCAATCACATATGGATGCTTCCTGCATAGCTATAGCAGTAAATCTTTCGTTGACCCAACTGAGATTGAAGCCGTCATCTCAGTCATTGGCAGCAAGTATGCTTACTTATTGCATCACCAAAGCAGTATGTTGCAGCGATAACAAACACATGAAACAAAAGGGTGATTTATTTTGTGTATGTAAAAACTAGATATCTTCAAAAACGCAGACAGAAGTTAAGATAAAATTGCATGGATAATATTGCCACTGTTGCTTTTTTCTTTTTTTTTTTGATGTTGACCTTAAAATGTTGCAGATAAGTCACTTTATTGATATAACTCTCTATTAAGATTTTATTTGATTGAGAATATCAAAATTAATATATGATAAATAAATTCTGAACTTGCTTTTATATGTTATTATAAAAGAACGAATATACTTGAAACTTTTGTATGTACAATGAAAGGATAAGGTGTAAATACACACGAGACAAAACCTCTATAACAAGTAATGAAGGGATATAACTTAAAAGCAAATGCGACAAAACCTCTACAAATACTTCGGAAAAACAAGCCATGGAACAACATTTTTATTGTTGTTCTTCATCGTGAAGTCACTAAAAGGCCTTAAATAATGAGCTAAGAGCATAGTTCAAACTTCGAGTCAATTGCAAGAAAACTTGCAGGCTATAAAAATAAGTGGTCAGAACACCATTCGGAAATCACAAAGATATATATATGAATATATAAATTTTTATCGTAAGTTTTGTAGGTGAAAACTCACAAGTACAAAGTCCAAAGTTGTCTTGTAGTTTCCAAACTCATTGTTTTCTTATGGTTCTGTGGTCGAAATAGTGCCTTCCTTGGTAGAGCCCAGTTGCTCACAAATATGCTGCTCAAACACGGGTATGTTATCCATCACTTGAAGTTATTACTCCAGAAGTTTTACGGTCCATATCACAATCGTGTGGCACAGCGGGTGTCTTTTAAGTAGCAGGTCATGCTAAATCTACCGGTACCCCTGATTTCACCCATTTTTTATTGGGTCCGCGTCGTTCATTTTTGTATATGTGTGTATCTCAATTTTTCTTTTCTGTTCCGTTTTAAGGTTATGTCATTATTTCATAGTCTTTCGAATATTGCCATGTTCCTGGATTTTTTTTTAGACTGACGGTTCGGTTTTCACTTACTATCAGGTTTAATAAATCGGTTTATGGACTTCGAAAATTTTGATTAAATCTGCATTGAAGAGACATAAGTTCTCGAAATACACATATGCAGAAACAGAATTAACAGTTACTTCGGTATTTTATTATTTAACCTCATTTAAATGTGTATTAGTACATATAGTTACTGCGAAAATGGTGGGAGGAGACACAACTTTCATGTAATCATGTATATATGTCTTATCAAAAGCGTTTAAAAAATTGAATGTTTTTTTTTATTTCGCAGAACATGATAAAATACAACTGATGGATTTAGTTAGATTTTTATTAACAGTGCAAAAAACAAGCAATATGCTATGCACATTGCATAGTGATACGATTCAAGCACAGTGAATAGTTGACAATTTCTACCGTTGTTGAAACAAAATAACTGGACAAACTAAAGAATAACTGAAGAAAATCTCAGTCTCTAACATCTTTTAAACAGTAATACTGTCGGTATCTTCCAGAACTAAACTTCAAGATATGTATATTCGAGTAAAAGGCAAAGAAATGTTTAAAGTACAATAAAAAGACGATAAAACTAACGGTGATCCATTTATAGCTTCTTTTAAGGCTTCAATAAAAGAGCTATGAATCCAATTCAAGGTAATTCTTAAAGGTAGGTTTTCAGTCCTTTTGCCCTTTAAAGGCCGGAAAGCTGTAAGATATATGCAAATACTGTTGGTGACCGCAGAAGGAATGTCACCACATTAGAAACAATCTGATAAAATATAAAAATAATGCATATAGTTAAAGTAAACTATGCCTTACTGTTGAACCCTTATGCATCTTGAACGATATATCTTTTAAACAAATGTGTGTGAATAATTATTCCAATGAAATCATATGTAGAATTTAAAGTCATTGTAAATTTGAGCTTTTTGCTCTTAAGACTCAGAAACGGCAAGACCTACCAACAATATGTTAGTTGAGAGCTAATGCTTAGAAATATCCATAACAAAATCCTTTTTAAGGTGTCTCAATGGTATTATTCCGCCATTTTCGTTTAATAATTGTTCATTTAGGTTTTATTCATAAAGAAATTTAGCAAAATAGTTATTTAAAATGAAAAGGAAGATCCAAAATATTTATATTTTATATTTCTTATCACTTTTACAAAATTTTCATTACAAAAACGTGAACTAAATCACACGAGCTTTAAATCTGTTGCTGAACTTACAGAACACAGAAATTATTAAAGGGATATAATTTGATAAAAGAATTTAACATAGATATCACTAGAGAAATGAATTTGTCGCAATCTATCTTTCTTATTTCAACGGTGACCCCTAATTGTTATTTTGTATATATAAACTATATAATGGTTTCAAAACACATGCAAAGAATGAACAACATCTATAGTAGGTTTTTCAAGCTATCCTCTCATATAATCATTTTTCTTATCATTTCTATGTAGAATCCTGAAATTTTCAATTTCAGTTTTTGCGCTTAAATGCACGGTGACCTCGAAATTTTATTTTACATTTTGAACAATAATACAATTATGTTTCTACACAGAACATCTCACAAGATTCTATAATAGGAAATTAATACCCTGCAGACACCTTAAACGCAATGAAAAACATTTGTAAGTGATCTACCGCAATTGGGGCATGATGTAACAACCCCAACCTGAAATGTAGAATCATATTATTTCATATTTTTATTTTGTTGTTCTCCATGCACGACAGCTATACTAACGTTCTTATTCTTTTTAAGCATTGAGCATTAAGCTGTCTCGCAACATATATTTTTATTCTTATTTTTAATGTAGATTCTGTGCCCTGTTTTGTCCCTTATACCTTATAAACAGCAGGATACAAAGAGAATAATATACTATGTCGTTTTATTTATTAGAGCTAACGTTTAGAAGAAAACGATTCCATTTAAATCTAATTTTTAAAGCCTTTTATAAAACTTAGAACTTAACCCTCCGTTCATCCATATATATCAGAAACGGTAAGACTAGACACAATCTGGCAACATTCTCCTGAGAACTTATGTCAAGCAAAAAATTCCCGATGATTATATCAATGCATAGGATGTATTTCAAGAAACGTTATCGTGAAATTTTTAAAAATATACAAACAGTAAAATACGATCACAATTTACAACAGAAAAATGGTCCATATGCACAACATTATTACTGCTTTATTACTTCAATTAGATGAAACATCTCATTTTATGATTGATATTCATGAAATCTTTCGTATTGTGAATGAAAGTAATTGCAGATCTACTGGGTATTTAGTAGACAGGAACTATTCACCGATCACATGGGTCCAGCATAAATAGTTTGTGTCGTAAGTATTTATAGTAAACATGAACTATTCACTGATCACATGGCTCCAGCATGAATAGTTTGTGTCGTAGGTATTTATAGTAAACATGAACTATTCACTGATCATATGGCTCCAGTATGAATAGCCTGTGTAATGGGTATTTAGTAAACGGGTACTTTTCACTGCTCACATAGGTCCAGCATGAATAGCTAGTATTGAAGGTAATTATTTGACAAGTTCGTGTACTATTAACTGCTCACATGGCTTTAGCCTGAATAGTAGCCCACTGAGTGTACCTGTCGGATCAAAGCTTATCGATTTCATGAAAGCTTTTCTGGCGAGTTCGTGTTCACCAATTAATTGTGACGCTACACCAAGACAGTAGTATGATATAGATTTGTCCAAAGAAGAGGCTATAAAATATCTTTCTGATATGGATACTTCTAGGTCAGTTAGTGAGGTTTTACACGCTTTAAAATTGTTCAAATGATAATGACTAAGAATTATGAGAAAGTGTATAAATACAACTGGCGGTATTAGAATTGATTGATATATGACATCAAGTTCTAATGCTTTTGGAACCAACGATGAATCCATTATGAAAAATACAGGCTCTATACGCAGTAGTTTTAACATATAGAGCACATGTTTACGTTGAAATGTTTTTAAATTGAACAGATCGAATTGCTCCGTGGAAAGCTTTTTTACACCGTATACTTTTTCCTGTGAACATTTAGACAGAGAATGTTGCAGAATTGATAAAACTAGTTTGTATCGTTTCATCTGGTAATACAAGGAGGCAAGGTTCAGCCAGTGTGATACAGCGTCTTGATTTTGACCCAGTAGTAAAAACGATTCTCTTGTCTTGAAAAGTCTGTACATAGCTTTATTTTTGTTTTTGTTCTTGCTGCAATGAATAAATTCAGCTTTCTTGTGGCATGCTTGTGACAAGCAGTAGAGAAGGCAAGATTTATCTCTTGGCGATCTGTATGATAATAACATTTCGATGGCTCTTTCGTAGTTATCGTGGATATTGTAACGTGATATTGGTAGTATTTGTGAGCAAACTATCTGTTCAAAATTAATACTGAACGACAAAGGATTATCTGAAGTCCAATAAACTTTAGTAAAATCTTGTAACTGAGGTGATCGTAAAATACATCGCCAATTTAATTTATGTAATGAGTAAAGATGTTCAAGTAAAAACTTTCGATTTCGTCCTTCGGTTTTCCCTTCAAACATGTTGTTTTCCGGAATGAAGTAATGTGGGCACAAGGAGTATTCAACGCAGTAGAGCAATCTTGATAAACAACGCATGAAACAAGGGATTAGGTTTTGTGGCTTCCATTCAGGTAGTTCTGTTTCTTCTGACACCCAAAATATGATGTTTTTCAGAAAATAGGAACAGAGCAGATCTTTGCATCTGTAGTTTGTACTGATGACATCTTTTAGCATAATTTTTAGCAAAGCATAGCAAATAAGTTGTGTATGAGTAAACGAATAAATCAATAGCTTTTCTCCAACAGAAAAAGATATCCGCCATTCAATTTCCTCATTTCTAGACCCTTTAACGCCAATAGGAACAAATAAAATACCATGTTGTATAATGCTTGACTTGATACCATCATTTGGCCAGGATAGGTTTGGTCTGTTTATCCATGGAACAGCCGGAGAAATCCATGATCTACTGTACACACAGAAGGCAAAGTCATATAACCCATTTCTGTCCGATAAACAAGGTCCATGGTCCATCTCCGCTAAAGGTGGTTGGTCAGGAAATGCATTGTTGCGGAAATATGATTTGAATAGATAATTAGAAAGAAACAAATCACCATAGTGCTCTATACACAAATCTTTGATTTTTGTACTCATTGTGCACACAAGTTGTAACTTTGCAAACCCTGGTTTAGTGTCTTTGGCAATGATTTTGAATATGTTATCAGATGAACGCCATTTTGTCTCAGAAATGTTTTCGTATAACTTAAAATTTTTTGCCAAAACCATAAAATCGAGATCACTTCCTTTCATTTCTAGTCCTTCACCAAAACTCCCACTCGTGATTGAGGAACATTTCTTATAGTGGTAGATATTGTCATTGATGGTGTTAATGGTTCGCTTTGTCTGTACAGTTTCTACAGAACCAACAATATGCCTGGACATGTATCTATACAGTGCCCTTGATATTTGACGGGTGTCTGTCTCTAAAAATGAAACAATACCTTTAATAAAATGGTTCAGATTTTTTTAAATAAACAGAAAATGTTCAGTCAAGGCAATGCGTCAAAAAAAGATTCAAGTCTGAATGGTGATTTATGATGTATTCTGTGCCCTTTCTCCTTCCTTTTTTGGACACAATGACTAAGTTGGGCATAATGATTTAAAACATTGAAACATTCTGAATTGAATAACAACAATTCTACATTGAAACCGTCCTAAAAAAATAACAAAATACCAAAGTAACCATGAATTGCGTTCCTGCATGTGCGCATTTCGACAACTTATGTCTCTTCAGTACAGATCAAATCAAATATTTGGAAATTCTAAATCCCAAATATTTATTAAAGCTGACAGAGAGCAAATTACAAATAAGATCTGAAAAGAAAAGCCAAAATTATCTAAGGACAGAGTTTTAATGAGTGAGATACTCCTTAGGTTTAAACAAAATTTTGTATGACCTATGGTGATTTCACGTTTGATTATTTGAATAGTTGATGCAGCTCCAAAACCAACTCATCTGCTTGTTAATGATATCTAACAGTGTGTGATGTACTTACTTTCTTTCAACGAGGCTGCCTCAAATCAAAACATTTGCGAAGGAAAAAACAACGATGGATGATAAATTTATAAACATTTTTCATTTTGCATTTTTCTTATTTTAAATAATAATTAAATAATGAAAGAATATGGAGTAAATGCACATGCTACAAAGTTTTTACAAATAAACGGTACAAAACAGAGTAGGAGCAACGCTTTAATTGTTTTTCTCCATCTTGTGTTCACCATAAAGCCTTTAGCAATGAACTCGGTTCATACCTCATAGATAGTGTAAGACGTCCCGTAGCACCGGTTTGAGAGGAATTAATTGCTAAATGCGAAATAACGCCTTCTTCGTATTTTCGTTTATTAATGGATCTGGGATCGTCAACAAAACATTGAATCAAGTGG